>PVJN01014928.1:0-45501 GCA_004026805.1 Lasiurus borealis | reverse complement strand
CAAGTTGGCTTACCCCATGTAGACACAACATAGCCACCACAAGATGGCCAGCAGGGGAGGGCAGTAGGGAAGAACCAGGCTGGGCTGTGACAGTGCAAAGTTTCACTGATCCCCGAGGGACCCTACCAGTGCACAAATCTGTGCACCCGGCCTCTAGTTAATAAATAATAATAGTACAAGAATAAACTCTCTGTTTCACATACTCACATCTATATACCCACTGTTTCCCCACCCTGTATATCAAAACACATAAAGAATTCATAAATGGAAATAACAGAATACAGACGACCAGTTTTTACATGGATAAAAGGCCAGAATGGGCACTTCACACAGAAAAATAGTCATCAATATGATTAATAAACACAAAGTACTAAATTCCATTTTTTAACCAAGGAAATGCCATTTAAAACGGTACCCCACTGGAAGTAAAATTAGAAAAAAAAAACGACATGTAACTTTTGTGGGATGATGTCATTTGAACTCTTGCACATGACTGGCAGGAGGGGAAAGTGCTATAAACCTCTTGGAATAATGCTTGCCTATAACTTATACAATTGCACATACACACAATCTGTAAATTAGTAATTCCACTCCTCATACATATGCAGTAGCAGTGGATGCATAGGAACATCAAGAAACATGTATTAGAATGTCCACAGCAGCATTCACATAGGAAACACACACACACACACACACACACACACACACACACACGTAATTAACAGTTGAATGGGCAAATAAATTAATATAAGAAAGCATGAAAGAGCTGAGTTGTTCTGTCTATACAGCAGCCATTAGCCACATGTTACTACTGGGCACTTGGAACCCTGGACTAATTAGAATTGAGATGCACTGTAAGTGCAAAATACACCACAGATTTTAAAGATTTAGTAAAAAAAAAAAATATGTATAATACTCCATTCAGGATATTTATATTGGTTACATGTTAAATAACATTTTAATATATTTGGTATCTATATTATAAAAAGCAAGCAGGCCCTAATGCTGTAATAACCAAACCGTGGATCAGCAGGGCTGCACATGTGAGTGTGCAAGACTGCGAGCCTGGGGCGGGGGGAAGGGGGGGTGTAACCAGGTGGGCGGGGTGTGCACAGGTGGGTGGGGCCATGTGATTTTGAGCACTAGGCTTCTAGTCAAATATAAGATGTAAGATAAATTTGTAGGATTAAATCTATGGTTCTTTCAGTTTGTGGCTACCAGCAAACTTAAAATTACTTATGTGGCTCATGTTATTGACTGATGGAAAAACATTGAAAAAAAGAAATAAACAAGAAACAAACAACAACAACAAAAAACTATGGCCACCTTAAGATAGGTGAATCTGACAACATCAATGTATGTGAGTAATACATGCCTGTCCTTCCACAGACAGTACTAATCTATGAAGCTTACTTTGGTCTCGGTTAACAAGTGTGAAACTGAGGGCTCAATTAATGAAAATTATTATTTTTTTCTCTTTTTTTAAAAAAATATATATTTTATTGATTTTTTACAGAGAGGAAGGTAGAAAGATAGAAAGTCAGAAAATCGATGAGAGAGAGACATCGATCAGCCGCCTCCTGCACGCCCCACAGTGGAGATGTGCCCGCAAGCAAGGTACATGCTCCCGACTGGAATCGAACCCGGGACCCTTCAGTCCACAAGCCGAAGCTCTATCCACTGAGCCAAACCAGTCTCGGCAAAAATTATTTTGACATCGTTAATATTTTTGTGGGCACCTTTCTTTTACAGATTTCACTAAGCTAATATTCATGCATTTTAGTAAATGTCTGGTGTACCTGAAGAAGAAAGGTTTCTAAAATATGAATAGTAATATTTGTACTGATATTAATACCATCCATCTCTTCCTTCCCAAGCAGGTTCTGCTTGCCTGAGATGCTTTTGGGTCTCTGAAGTAAAATTCATA
Source organism: Lasiurus borealis (assembly GCA_004026805.1). Taxonomy (NCBI): domain Eukaryota; kingdom Metazoa; phylum Chordata; class Mammalia; order Chiroptera; family Vespertilionidae; genus Lasiurus; species Lasiurus borealis. Next base: position 43,574 of record PVJN01014928.1, on the reverse strand, counting down.
ACTAACATTTACCAGCAGCACTTTTTAAATGCTTTGCATGAATCATCACCTTTAAATCTCACAAAACCCACCTCGCAGGCAAAAAGAAGGTGCTTGCGGGTGGTTAAGGGCCTTTCCTCAGGCTATCATCACGGTTAATGTTGGAAGTAGGTCTTCGGCAGAGATCTCACTCACTCTAAAGCGTGGGGTTTCCCGCCTCCACCCCCTCCGCTCACAGACTGTCTCAGCAAAATGTTCCTGGTTTTCATTCTCTCAAAGCCAAGATAGCTCTGATATCACACTGTAGTGCAGTATTAAAGCTGTATTATCTCCACTCTCCTGTATAACAATCACATTAAAGGCCTTGACCCAGAAAAGGGTGTGCGATTTTCAGATGAGGGCAGTGAAAGAAATGTTTTGGGTTTTTTTTTTTTTTTTTTTGCATATCATTTTAATATGTGAGACGATCTTCTTAGTTTATATGAAAAAGGAAGGAAAGAAGGAAGGAAGGAAGGAAGGAAGGAAGGAAGGAAGGAAGGAAGGAAGGAAAGAAGGAAACAACCTGCTAGATCTGCTGACAGAATTTTACTTTTTCTGTGAAAATTATCCTTATGCAAGCACATTTCCCTGACGTATACAGTATATTTTTGTCATAGTTTCTTTTACAACTTAGCATATCTAATATTTCAGATGTCATGCCCTCAATTTACAGGTTTTTTTTTTTTTCCAGTAGGAACTTGCTTCTATTTGGATAGTTGCTGAAATGCATTATGGTTAGCCCTGATATTATCATCTGATTTTAAAAACTGCGCCAACGTGTTCAATGTGGAAAAGTGTGCACAACTTTGCAATTTTTAAAGACCAAATAATGTGTTATCTACTGACAAAGATATTTCAAAATATCTTTGAAATTTATTTTATTTAAATTCCCTTGTTGTATATGTTAGGCTGTTTTATTTATTTATAATTTTAAATGTTTTGTTTTACTCTAACATATATCCATAAATAAATACACATGGAATATATGACATATATAATGTGTTATGCACTTAGTACATGAGATAGAAGGTGAGTTTAAGATACAGGACATTTTCTGAGTAATACAAGTGTTTTTGCTATTCATGGTGGGTTCCTCAGACCGCACCAGATAGTTTATGCTAACGAAGTGACTTGGTGTCTCTCAAGCCACACTTAATAGTTTTAGGGTTGGGGGCTGGCCATGCCAGAAAGAGCGACCATTGTGGTGGAGACATTCTGATCATAAATTCAAACTCCAGACTGAGTTTAACCCCTTGCGCAACTAATCCATTACCGTATTTTCCGGCATATAAGACGACCCCCAACTTTTCCAGTTAAATATAGACATCGAGATATACTTGCCCTATAAGATGACACCTGGCGTATAAGACGACCCCCGACTTTTGAGAAGATTTTTCTGCGTTAAAAAATCATCTTATACACCGGAAAATACGGTAATCATGCCTAGATCCAAACCCTGGATATAAACTCTGGACAGCAAGGCTCAAGTGAGCTTCCCAGGTTGGCTATATTCTGTGCATATTCTCACACATCATAATCAGGAGCAGGTAACACTGTTCATGTCTAAAAGGAAAAGGACAATGGAATTGGAAACTCTACCTTTGGGCCCTTCCCAGATGGACCCTATGTATCTCTTCTGTTCGCTGCCTCTAATTGGTATCCCAATCCCTTTAATAAATGTAACTGGGAGTATATGAGATTCAGTAAGCTCTGTGATTTTTTCCAGTGAGTTACTGAACTTGGACAGTTAGGGAAACTTCCGAACTTTCCATGATTTTCCTCCTGGGGGAAATTTGGCAGTCTGAAGGACTGTACATTTAGCCTTCTAATTTGGCTAATTCCAGGTAACAGCTAATATAACAAATCCAATTTGTTGTACTAAATTATTCATAGAGATTGTTTACTGAGGAAAACGGAAATTCCTAAGGTACCGATGGAAGTCAACGCCAGTATGCAAATTTTCTATAATAAGTGCATCATGTGTACCAAATAAAACGCGTTTTATAAGGCTGTGGGGTCCTCTTAAATAAATTAGATCAGTTAAGCTAATAAAACATTGGCACAATGAAATAATCTGTTTAGCAGGTTTCTGGTGTGTTTTGCTCAATTTGTAATCACAAGGCTTGGAATTTCCTAAAGTGTGCTGATTAGAAGCATCATCGGGGATATTTAATATTAAATTTCTTATTAAATACAGATTCTCCAAGTGTGACTCTGTGGGAGTGTTGTTGTTTTTGTTTATTTGTTTTGAAATAAAAGTTTTACTAGAGCTTGACTATTCAAACCTCCTTTAGAAAGGAGACTTGTTTATTTCTATATCACAATCATAAACTTATCAAATCAGATACACTGGTACCTCGAGATGCGAGTTTAATTCGTCCCGTAACATTGAGGCTTGGGAAACTAAACTATGAGACACTCGAGTCTCGGTAAACTGGTGGGTCGTGTGCAGCCAGTTGATCTGCACGATTACTCCTATCTCAACTGTTGCTCGTATTTAAAGCAAAAATCGCTTGCTTGATGGCTCGTATCTCAAAAATCTCGTATGTTAGGGTACTCATATCTCGAGGTATCACTATATCTGACTAAGAAATTTATTTTATTGTATTTTTAATATATCTATTGATTTTAGAAAGAAAGGGAGAGGGAGACATAGAAACATCAATAATGAGGGAGAATCATCTATTGGCTGCCTCCTGCATGCCTCCGACTGGGAATTGAACCAACAACCCTGGCATGTGCCCTGACCTGGAATATAACCTTGACCTCCTGATTTATAGGTCAACATTCAACCACTGAGCCTCCTAGGCCTGGAAAAAATGTATTTCTTAATAAATAGAAAGATGTGCCAAGACCAGTTTGGCTCAGTGGATAGAGCGTCAGCTTGCAGACTGAAAGGTCCCAGGTTCGATTCTGGTTGGGGGCATGTACCTTGCTTGCGGGCACATCTCCACTGTGGGGTGTGCAAGAGGCGGCTGATCGATGTCTCTCTCATCGATGCTTCTGACATTCTATCTCTCTCCCTTCCTCTCTGTAAAAAAATCAATAAAATATATTTTAAAAAATAAAATAAATAAAAATAAATAATTAGAAAGATGATCTTACCATTTTAAACCCATTAGTTTCATTCAGGTATGAAACAGCAAACTGTTAATGTTCCACATTGATCTTAGAATCTGTTTAGAGTGTGAGATTAACTGTGATGTAAATGCATTTTGGCAATTAAAGGCTTATGTGTGACTTTTCCCAGGAGTTCCAAAAAAGCAATTTTGCACACCCTGCTTTTGTGTTCTTTTTCCCAAACCACTATGTTTTGAAAGAGAATTCTTTCATCAAATAGCAACTTTAGAGTTTCCTCAAAACTGCAACATGCAAATGAGCATTCACATGCCATCATTGAAAAATATTTAAGGGCAGTATTTAATTTGCAATTATGTTCCGAATGAATTCATGATCAATTCCCTTTATTATTTGCTATAATGAATCTGGAAAAAAGAAACTTTACAACGACTGTTTTAGGAGATCGGTTAAAGAGGGATTATATCAAGCACCACCAAGGCTTTGTTGTATTTGATTTATTTCATAATGCAAGTTGGTTTGGAGATATTTGCTCGAGTTAGGTCAATAAAATTCCTTTTGAACTGCTGCTCTTCCTCTGATGTTTTGTTGGGAAGACTTCAGCAGGTGTTAAATCTTGATTATCCTCGGCTTCTTTGTTTATTTCCTCTGGTCTTGGGCAGTTGATTAGGATGATCTTCTCTTTAATGTTATGATTTTCCTACGAATGTGATCAAAAGTTGTTGAATCTAAGGAGACACGTGGTAGATTAAAGAAACACTAGTTATGCTCTACTGGCAACAAAGGGAATTAAAGGAAGCTATAGACTCAGAAGATCAATGAGGCGAGGATCAGAAAAACAAAAACAAAAGATGTCAAGCATGTGTGTTGGTCTTTTATGATGGAACTGGAGGTTAATATTTGTCCAATGAAAGCATCTAAGCTGCTCTGTGTTATTTTCTCTGACTCAAGGTTGTCTGCGGAGGAGGGGTTACCTAAACTAGGGAATCTACAGGAGTAGTAAGCCAAGATAAATGAGAGTTTTGCTGAAGTTGTTATGTTCCAAAGCATCTAAACGTGCGTAGATGATGATTTTTTTTAACTGAATAACCTGTAATTGATGAATAACTCAAGAAAATACTTGCACTAGACTATAGAAACAAGGCGCATAGACCTGAAAAAGATGCATGTGTACACAATTACAATACAGTGGTACCTCGAGATATGAGTGCCCTAACATACGAGATTTTTGAGATACGAGCCATTGAGTGAGCGATTTTTGCTTTGAAATACGAGCAACATTTGAGATACGAGTAATCTCGCGGATCAGCCGGCTGCACATAACCCACCAGTTTCACTTGACTCGAGCGTCTCATAGTTTCCCACGCCTCAAGGTTATGGAACGAATTAAACTCATATCTCGAGGTACCACTGTGTATATAGAAGTGAAGACATTGGAAACTCAATGATTTCCCTGCGCTGAGTTGGTCTACTCTACAAAGACTCATCTCCCATAACCAGGTCCACTCAAGTTCAGAATAATTTAAGGACTTCAGAAGCTGAACCCTGGAGTGATGAGATCTCCATTATATTATGTTGCTTTTACTGGACTTTCCTGAAAACTGAATGAGTATGACTATCCATTTAAACATAAAACCACAGCTGCTAACTGAGTGGAGTACAAAATGTAACTGGTCACCAATTCAGTGGAGAAAGATGCAACGTATAGCTGTCAGAAAAAGAAGGAAATAATGATTTTATTTACAGCAAGACAACGGAAGGCTCACGACTGGTGTAATAAGACACATGGAAGACAGATGTGGTGGTGTTGAATTGTAGAGTTAAAAGCAGAAAAATTGTATGCAAATTTTTAAGTATGTTTTTTTAATATATTTTATTGAGTTTTTACAGAGAGGAAGGGAAAGAGATAGAAAGTCAGAAACATCAATGGGAGAGAGACATCGATCAGCCGCCTCCTGCAAGCCCCACAGTGGAGATGTGCCTGCAAGCAAGGTACATGCCCCCAACTGAAATCGAACCTGGGACCTTTCAGTCCACAAGCCGATGCTCTATCCACTGAGCCAAACCGGTCTCGGCTGTATGCGAAATTTTAAGTCAAGAGGTTTTCTCTTTTATGCCACCCTCTCTCCTCCATGTTCAGACAGAGGCTGCTATTCTGAAGAAATGAAATCAACAAGTACCTACACATAGGGACCTCATACACCATAAATCAAATTTGTAACCGAGGACCTAAAATAAGTAATTCAATTGAAAACCTATTACTGAGCAGGAAAATATCCTAGAGACCCACCACACTTGCTCCAGCATTCATCTAGCCAGAGTCTATACCCCCAGCCCCAGTTCCATCACATCTAGAAAAACATTAGATTTCTTGATAGAAAAACACTTGTTCTAAAGATAATACATGCATTATACTAGCATTTCATTGATGAGCGTAGCACACTTGACTTTTTGAAGTCTATTGACAATTTTTGTCCTTATATAATTTATAGTGAGTTCATTCTGCAGCAAAAATTGACTGTCTGGGTCCCCAGAGTTTTGACTGAAAATGAAAATTGGAAAGGAAATGAAGGGAGCATACAAATATGTTGAGAAAATTGGAGAAAACTGAGACAATACAGTTAATTTTTTTTTTTTTAGTGCAGGAAAATATTTCAAAGCAAGATGAAAATGATAATTAGTTGATATTCTCCACTAAGAAAGGAAAGCTGTTTCATGCACAACACCAAAACAGAATCTAAAAACCATGCTAGAAAAATAAATAAAAACAACAATAATGGCTTTGACATTTGAAATAAAGTAACAAAAAATGCAGTTACTGCCAAATATCAGAAATAAGAACAAAAACCTAAAAGGCAAATAAAAGAAATAAATGGTTAGTGCTTGCATGATTCATTCAAGAGACTCATTATTAGACTATGAGAGTCTGGAATTAGACTATTCAGAAATTCAAGAAAATGAAAAAAAAAAGTAGAGAAAATTGTCAAGGACAATTGGAGGACATGGACTCTAGATTGCAATGGCCGGACAAATGACCAGAGCGATCAGTTTAATCCTCCATCACCCCTTACGATACATCTCTAAACATTTATATACCAACATGTATGTTTGTTAAACTATGAAATATCACAGAAAAGATGGGATTCAAATTCTTTTAGAGAAGATAACATTTTAAAAAGCAAAGTTAACAACTAAAAGTTTATACAAAATAATCAGGGGAAAATGCATATGCCTTCTAAAGAATAATACCAAGATCTTAAATACAATATAGCAATATGTTATTAATCCTGAGAGAAAATGAAATCAGCCTAGAAATCAGCATAAAGTTACACCTTTACTCAGAAATCAGCGAGATTAAAGATCTTTTGAGATATGTGAACAGGAAAAATTAACCTTCCCTGCACTCAGGAAACTACTATGGAATATGTTCCATCAAGATGAAGGGGGAAAGAAAGAAAAGAGAAAGGGGAAGGCAGAATCTAGGAGATGGGGAATCTGTGATGGCTGAAGAGATAAAGAAAGCTTTACATTGGTCCTGGGGACCTCATTGGGGCAAGAGGGCACCAGTAAGACTTTCCATGATGAGGGATTAGACTTGATAAATTACCTGATGGAATTAAACATGTAAAAAACAACACTGCAACGTGCTTAAGAACTATACACGTGATGATTTAAAAAAAATAATCAACTGCAGAAGAAAAGTAGCAATTATTAACTTAGGGGAAACGATGCAAATAATAAAATCATTCATAAGCACATTGGTGCTTTCTAATGACTGTTTTACACAGAAGAAGCCTGGAACTACTTTTTCTAGAATCTCCTTGTCCATCTAAAGAGAAATTGTGGGTCTTGATGTCAGGACTCGAATGAAATATACCAGCTCCAGGGCGAACAGGAGAATCGTCAGTCTGGTACTGCAGACTGAAGTAAACAGATGCCAACTTTCCAGCGGTGTGTGATATTTGCAGTGGTTTCTGTGAGAGTCCTTGACTGCTACCCCTATCCATGTTATTGGACAAGCTATTGGGGGTCCACTTTCCCAGGCTTGTAATTATATAGACCTTGGAATCCCTGTATTAAAACATTCCCATGGAACATGTAGACAGAATTCCATTTTTCCTGACCCAAAACAAGATATTTGTGAAAGGTGGACATAATTGTGACATGAAACTACCAATAGTGTTATTCAACAGTGTTCTATCTGGGGGAGAAAGATTGAAATAAGAGGTTAGTGTCTGTTGTTGAATAGCTAGTGCAAGTTATTTGATTTATTAAGCTATGTACCAACATTGACTGTGAAAGAAAAAGAGACTGGGTTTGGGATTCAGGGGGACACCATTGTAGAAAAAGTAGTATCAGGAAGCCAAGGCCACTGTTTCAAGATTATGTAGTGCTCTTCTACAGAGATGAGCATCCATGAGGTAGAGCTTTCCCTGAAAGGCCCACATGTCTTTGGAGAGCAGTAGACGAAAGTTTACACTCAAGTTTGCCTTGGAGGTCAAGTCCAAATATGTGTCTCAAAAAATAATATTGTTTGTGTAACTTCCATTATTATTTTTTAATATATTTTATTGTTTTTTTACAGAGAGGAAAGGAGAAGGAAAGAGATAGAGAGTTAGAAATATTGATGGCAGAGAAACATTGATCAGTCGCCTCCTGCACACTCCCCACCGGGCATGTGCCCACAACCAAGGTACATGCTCTTGACCAGAATCAAATCTGAGACCACTCAGTCCACAGTCTGATGCTCTATCCACTGAACCAAACTGGTCTTGGCAACTTTCATTATTTTTTATGGCACAATGTTCTTATTATATTACTAATGGCCCAGTGCATGAATTCATGCACATTGAAAGGAAATTAATTAGAAGAGATGTTTTAATATCACTATTCACCCTTTCTTTAGAATAGAAATGTCAACCAAATTCATGACTGACAATGGCAGATCAAAATACATAAGTGTGATTGGTGCCAGTGAGAGCTTTGTATGTATTGTGCATGCATGAATCTAATTAGCCATATATATATATATATAATAAACTTGCTTAATTAGACCTGCTTTCTGATGTAGCTAAACTTTTTCCAGCACAGTGAAGCAACCCAACTTCTTTCTCAGGTAATTGTCAGCAGTAAATATCAACATGAAGCAGATTATTACTGTAGATCATGGAAGAAGAACAAAGAGTAAAATATTTAACTGCATCAGTGTTTGACTATATACTGTGCAGTGAGAAAACCTGAAGTCATTTTCAAGGCCCACCATTTCTTACTTTTTTTCAGTCAGGTCAAGTTGCTAAACTTTCTAAATCTCGATTTTCCAGCTAATGAAAAGAATATAGGATTCTACCGAGTCTCCTATCTACCTACTCCAGGACTTCTGTGAGGATCAAATGAGATGAGGCACAGGAAAACACTCCACAGATATTTGGTCAAAGTGTGAAATGTTCCCACTTGGCTATAAAGCAAGTTGCGTTCCTGAGCTGAAGAAACTTCAAGAAAGCTAGTGCCTGGGCTAGGAAGCTGGGCATTGCTACTGGACGTCATTACCAGGACAGACACTTAGCATATTAGCCATTTGGTTTAGAAAGAGATGTCTTTTTGTAAAAGGACACAAATTATATTTCCCCTCAAAATGGTGGTCATTAGCAGATTTTTCTTTTTCACTGAAATTGGACATTGATGGGGAAATCTTCCTGCATTTTCTAGGAAGATTATAAAAAAACAACAGAAAATAAACAACAAAAAAACACCAAAGAACACCTCCACATCTTATGACTCAAACCTCCACTGTATAAATAAGGGAAGACAAGCCCTTAGAGCTTGTAGGGTTATTTGCATGCAGCTTATATTGTAATTCTTAGCAATACATTGGATTTTTGCACTCTCTGATGGCGTAAATTTTATTACTGCTGACAGCAAAAGTAATTGCTTTGAACATTATAACATGGATTGTTGAAAAATTTTAACAAGGTTTTCTTACCCCATTTCTGCTGTCTCTGCATTTCTCTTTACATAAATTAAAAGAGAAAGGCAGAAACAACTGAAATAGTTGAAAAATGAGAACCTGGTATGGGCAATATTGCTCTTTTATATAAGGATAAATTTCATCATTTTCCTCTTCTTTTACATTATGGAAAATTTAAGCAAGTCTTATAAAAAGTACTAAGGGCCCAGTGCACAAAAATGGTGTGTGTGTGGGGAGGAGTGGGGATTGGGGGAGGGGCAGGGAATGAGTCCCAGAGCCCAGCCTGCACCCTCTTGAAATCTGGGCACCCTTGGGGGATGTCCATCTACTGGTTTAGGTCTGATCCTATAGGGATCCCTGCAGATTAGGCCTAAACTGGCAGTCGAACATCCCTTTCACAATCTGGGACCACTGGCCCCTAACTGCTTGCCTGCCTGCCTGATCGCCCCTAACCACTTGTCTGCTTTTCTGATGGCCTCTAACCACCTCTGCCTCCCTAATCACCCCTAACTGTTTGCTTGCCTGCCTGATCACCCCAAACTGCTAGCTGAGGGGCTGCCAGCCAGAGTGAGGGTCATGCTTGTTCTGGTGTCTGGTCATTCTGCCATTTTAGTTGCTGGGCTTTTATTATATAGGATAACCCTTCCCATTTTGTAAGGCCACTCTGGAGTATTGAAATTATGTAAAAGCCCACTACAAAAATACAGCAAACAAACAACCAAATTAAAACAACAATAACAAACAAACTAAAAGCATCTGCAATTCTAACAACTTTTGTCCCTGCCTGATTTCTAGCATGTGCATCCTTCCTTTCTCTGCACCTCTGACACTTGCCTTCTACTTGTAGCCTCAGCGATATTTTGGCCTCTAAATTCAATCTTGATAAGAGTGTAATAAACTTTTAGTCCAGACCAGTACCCTGAGGCATCAGCTATTTCATGTGCATCTGTGAATTTGTAGTATCTTTATTATTAGCAAGGGTCTCCTCCTCCAGATCCTCTGAATGACTCCTCTACTTTCAGATTTAGGGCAAGTTAGGGTTTCTGAAAGTCTCCTTGATCATCCTTCTCACTGAGTTTGCGCTCTTCTATTACCTCTATATTTAAGGTGCAATGGAGTGTGTACACACCTTTGTTATGAAATTGATATCATAATTGTTTACTTCCCTGAAGACAAATGTGTGAAAAAGTTAAAGGCAAGGACCACTGAATTCATCTTTGTATTTTCAACACCTAGAACGACATTAGCCTGTCATAGAAAGAAGATCTGTTAAAAGTGAATACACAATTGATACAATGATCTGCTGGGTCTTGGGGAGTGGGGAGTGCTTTCTTGAGTTTAAAGGCACTACTGACCTCTCCTTTCATTTGCCATGTGGCTCTTATAGAAGACCGGAAGGTCCAAGAGAGCTTCGTCAGAGATCTCCATGCTCCATTCTTTTTCTTCTGGTGCTTTTTAAATCTCAGTTTGAAATATTTCAGGCATTTTTCTATACGGTGATACCTCGAGATACGAGTGCCCTAACATACGAGATTTTTGAGATACAAGCCGTAGAGCGAGCGAATTTTGCTTTGAAATACAAGCAACATTTGAGATAGGAGTAATCGCGTGGATCGGCTGGCTGCACAGGACCCACCAGTTTACCAGGACTCAAGCATCTCATAGTTTCCCACGCCTCAAGGTTACAGAACAAATTAAACTCATATCTCGAGGTACCACTGTACACTGTATTTATTTTTGCTCAATGAATTTTGCTGAAATAATGTTAAAAAAATACTAGAAAATCACAATCAAATCTTTAGTACATTAAAGCACAAACAAAATTACATTAAAGAAACAACCATATAGCCCTAGCTGGTTTGGCTCAGTGGATAGAGCATCGGTCTGCAGACCAAAGGTTCTGGGTTTGATTCCAGTCAAGGGCATTTACCTTGGTTGCAGGCTCCTCTCCAGATTGGCCTTGGTCAGGGCTCATGAGGAGGCAACCAATCAATGTATTTCTCCCACATTGATGTTTCTCTCTCTTTCCCTCTCTTCCACTTCCACTTTCCCAAAAAAAAGAAAAAGAAAAAAAAAAGGCAAAATATCCTCTGGTGAGGACTAACAAAGAGAGAGAGAGAGAGAGAGAGAGAGAGAGAGAGAGAGAGAGAGAGAGAAGAAAAATATGTATTTTAAGCATTGCTTTGCCAAGTGGCATTGGAGAAATTTCACCTAGGATATAAAGGTCATTAAATGTGTTCTTTTCATCTACTGAAGCTAGAAGGAAGTAAACTGAGCCTTTAGAATTTGCTGAATTTGTTGAATTTTGTATAACTCATAAAAGCTTTATTGATAGATTTTATTTGCTCCTTTGTCTCACAGCATTAAAGTCAAACCCTGGTAGCTAATTTGGAACTAAAGGCAAATAAGAAAAATAAGTATGTTCAAAGCTATAATGAATGAGTTTTTTAATGTCAAAGAAATTAGATGTTTTAGAATGAAATTTGTACCTGAAGGAAAGGAAATTATTACTTTTATAACTAGAGTAATTCTTAAAATAAACATAATTCTAGTGTAGTGCCTAAACCCTTATATGCTTTCCTACTGTTTTGCATATTCTTAACCCACAAAGTTCTGCCTTATTTCCAAAATGCAGTTATCTTATATGGCAACTGGTATTTCACATCCCTTTGTCCTCTGAGAAGCTCAGCTTCTTCTATCAACCCCATCTAGCTGAGTTTCCCAGAATATATAACAATAAATATTATTAATTTATTCTCCTAAATTCTATGAGATTGTTATCCTGAATCAAGTTCTATGCTTTAAATATAGTAAACATCATAAAAAATTATTGACAGAACAGATATTTTAATTTGCATAAATATAGAGTTCAGACCCACCAAAATTCTAAACATGTCCTAAAAAATACACATGACCTTTTGATTCCTATCTTATGGAAATGATATTTCTCCTAGAGGCCCGGTGCACAAATTCTCGCATGAGTAGGGTCCCTAGGCTTAGCCTGCAACCCGGGCCAATTGTCAGCAGGCCTATCAGGGCCTGCTGGCCAGGGGAGAGATTTGGGGAGGGACTGTGGGAGGTTGGCCATTGGCTACAGGAAGGAGCTGGCCCTTAGCTTCCATATCTGCTGCAACTCACCCCTAGTACCTCTTCTCAGCCTGAGGCCTGAAGGCCCCAGTGGAGTTGGGAGAAGAGGTGACGGTTGCCAGGCCAAGTGCAGAAGGAATTGCTGCCAGATGCCAATGCCATCCTCAGAGCCCTGCCACTACGTGATTCCCCTCCTCACCCCCTCCTTCTCTCATCACCATGCCAGCACCATGGTGGGCAGGCAGCAGGCTGATTGGCACCTGATAACTGGGGGGAAGGCCAGGGGAAGGGGCCATGGGAAGTTGGTTGGCCATGGAGGTTGGCTGTGGGAGATATAGATATAGATATAGATATAGATATAGATATAGATATAGATACAGATATAGATATAGATATAGATATAGATATAGATATAGATATAGATATAGATATAGATATAGATATAGATGGACAATGCCTAGAAGATTTTATTAAACTAATCACAGATGTCACACTGTTGACTTCCATTGAGAACATCATGGAATACATTTTTAACTTTATTTTTTGTTCTTTCTCTTTTCCCACATGGGGTGTTGCTAAGATTTATCTTGTGGTATTTCTGCTTGTACAGTTGTACATTCTGAGATCAAAGTTTAGGAACTATTTATGGCTATAGAATGGTTGGAGGGCATTAAATTTATTTGGGTCTTAACTCTGTCTTTTACTATATTCTTTGTTCAGCCTTGTGCTTGTCATGAATTGAGTAGCTTGCCCTTTATGTCTTCCTGTGATTATTGATGAATGCATTGAACTGGACAGGTCTAAGGAGAGAACCCCGTGTCCTTGCATGCAAGACCTCCAGCAAGCTGGCATCTTCCTCTATGACAGAATAATAAATTAGACAGTTCAATCCAGTGTGTCTGATCTGCTTTCATCTGAACGCTGTTCAAATAAATGAGGGGAAATTGCATAATCTGGATATATGGCTCAGAACCCTGCCTATGCCTCAGCATGTTAATAGACAGGCTCAATGCCTTTGAAATGCACATGAAACACAGCGATCTACATAATGACGATTCGAAGGCCAGTTTGACTGATGCTATGTTGAATCATCCTCCATGCCTCGTCTCAGGAATGACTGTTATTATTATTATTTTTTTAATCTCAGTAGCTACTTTCTTGAAAATGTAGTGAAGTGTCCCACCTATGTACTATCTAAGACACTCTCTTAATATAGGAGACCTATGCCCTAACCAGTTTGGCTCAGTGGATAGAGCATTGGCCTGCAGACTCAAGGGTCCCAGGTTTGATTCTGATCAAGGGCATGTACCTTGGTTGTGGGCACATCTCCAATAGGGGGTGTGCAGGAGGCAGCTGTTAGATGTTTCTCATCGATGTTTCTAACTCTCTATCCCTCTCCCTTCCTCTCTGTAAAAAAAATCAATAACATATATTTTAAAAATATAGGGGGCCTACTACTTTATTTTAATATCATTGTTGTATTGCCTGTATTTCCTGCTTCAATATGACATCTGTGAGAAATAGGCCTTTATCTTGTCTACCAATTGTACTTTCAGTTGCTAGAGCTATGCCTGAACATATTCAGTAAAAATAAGGAAATATCATGCATTCTTTTATTCTACCTTTAGGTCAATAAAAGAAAACATGGCTCCTTTGTTATTTATGACTGATATGGTTTCCCTTTGGAGCTATTTTTTTACTGACTGACAGCCAGATTTAAGTCTGTAATTGAGCTCTTTCTCTAACATTTTAAAAGCATAAGTTATCAGCCCATTTGGTACCCAATACTCTATCAGGATGGTCTGAATAGGGTCTTTCCACTGACTCATCGTCTCCATTCTGTGCACATTTCCTGCCTACAATGCGGAGAGGTGTGTACAAAGTTAAGGACTCATTGGTACCTGAGAAAAGCAGTCTTCTGGACCATAAAGGTGACCTTTGGTTCCCAGAATCCTCAGTGGGAGAGCTGATCTAATACATTTCTTGCATTGGCTAATGCAGGGTGTGTCTTAACTGGCCCTGGGCACTGCTATTTTTGCTCCCATTGCTGAAGTCCATGCTTTCAAATATTTGCTTGTAGATAGAAGGGCCTTGTTGATGATATACTCTTCTCACGACTTCAACGCTCTGAGAATTTGGCACACTTCTCAGACATGTGTGTACCTTCCCTTGACTATTTAGGCACCTCTAGATTTTATGAAAGTCCCGGGGATCCCAGGGTATTTCCAGAGGCCGTCTCTACCAGCTCCTACTTTATCATTCTATTTTTGCCTTATGTGCACATTAAAGTCTGATGACAGCATTTTCCTCTTCAGCTCCATGAGGCATGACTCAGATATTCCCTCCCCAATATCTTCGATCCAGCCTCCTACACACACCCATCTGGATATTTCCAATGACTCTCATTCTGAAGCTTACTCACAAATATGTCTGTGGAAGGAAGGACACATGAGAACGGCTGTGCTTCACCTTATTTTTGCCCTATCACCCCGTTACTTCCTAATGTCCTGGGTATACAGTAGTATTATCACCTTGCTTCTTGAGCTTGCTGTTAACATACTAGTGCCCCAGTGCATGGGTCTGTGTACATTGAAAGAAAATTAATTAGAAGGGAGACAGTGGGGCTGGACTGGGTGAGACAGCTAGACAGGCACTGGAGCCAACCTCTCACGGTCTCTCCCTGACCAGCCACACCTGGGCAATGCTGTGGCTGAAGGGCATTTGGGGAGTGAGCTGGGTCCCTCTGGCCAGTGGGATCCCTTGGCCTTCCCTGTGGGGATGGGGTCAAAATGGCTCTCCAACATCCCCTGAGGGTCCTGAATTGCAAGAGGGTGGTTCTTGGGTGGCACTCTGGAATCTGGAATCAGGAATCCTCCTCTCTGGTTGGGTGTCTGCTTTGTCATGGTCAGTGTGCATCATACCTACCAGCCAGTCAGATGGTCTCTTAGTCTTTTATATACACACATATGTGTATGTGTTTGTTGTATTAACTTATGTAAATCTTTCTCTCCCCTGACCCATACTCATAAAACTTGATTTTCAATACTGCCATCTTGCTGAAAAGGTCAAGAATATTTTCTTTCAGACTCAAAACTAATTAATGACAACTATTTTTTAAAACTATATTTTTATTGATTTCAGAGAGAAAGGGAGAGGGAGAGAGGGATAGAAACATCAATGATGAGAGAGAATCATTGATCAGCCTTCTGCATGCCCCACACTTGGGATCAATCCCACAGCCTGGGCATGCGCCATAACCGGGATAGAAAATTGACCTCTTGGTTCATAGGTAGACACACTCAGCCATTGAGCCACACTGGCTAGGCCAATTACAGCTATTTTGAGTCAAACTATCTTTTTCCTCTCATCTGGAGAAAAATAAATCTCAAGTCTCAGCCTTAGAAGTAGGGCATTGCAAAGAAATCTAATTAAAGAAAAGCGAAGCTGCATTGGATAGTAACTTCCATTGAAATGAATGGATAAATAAATAATGAGTTTTGAAGCTCAGGTTACCTTCTCTGGGAAGGCCTCTAGGCATTCTGAAATAGAAACGGTTCTTCCTTTTGTGTGCTTCAGCATCCTCCTAATTCATACCTCTGTGGTGGGGCACATTCCTTTGATGTGTTGGCTTATATATCTATCTTCTCCACTAAATTGCAAAACCCTGGATAATAGGAAACTCATTTATTTCACCTTGAAATGCCTAGAAGAAACGCAGAGCCTCGCAAATAGTGGTGATTGATACATATTTCATAATGAATGTGTGAATTTGAATGATTAAAACCATTTTCTCTCCTGGTTGGATCATGATGTCGGAAAATTTCCCTTCCAAAAAAAAACAAAAAACATTTGGATAGTTAAATAAACTGACACATTAGACATCTGGATAGACAGAGCTCAAACCAACATAATTAGATTGCAATGACAACATTAAGTGCGATTTCTTTCTTCTTGGGACATCAAGTATTTATTTATTTTTAATTTTTTTTTTTTTTTTTTGGTGGTGGTCAGGAAAGGATTCTTTCTTTGCCTTCTGTTCTTTGGTATATATTCTTTAGGTGCAATCTGGGGGTGGGAAAGGTAATTGTATATAACCTAGGCATAAGGGTGGAACCTTGTCAAAACCCAACCCAGAGACCAAGTGCATTATCTCCCCCAAACACATGTGCTCAGGCTGCCAATTTACAGTTTCAGGGTAGCGCTCAATTAAAGCAGAAAAGCATACCTCTAAGTGAGCTGAAGCCAATCAGCCACTTTAAAGTCACTTCAAGATAATTTATTGGCATCCGATGTAGGGAAGGCAGCGATGTCACCAAGAGCCAATTGCCCAGAACAGTGGTGACTCTTCGTGTCTCTTGACTCCAAATGACAGCTTGATGCTCTTGGAAGCTGTGCTAAAAGAGAATTGAAATATCCTGGCTGCATGATGAAGAGAATGGCCAGGCCTAGGGAAGCTGATACGACTTGCAGATTAGAAATGTATATTTTCATGCTGTACCTACTCTGCGATGTTCCAAGTAGAACATGGGGCGTCAAGTCTCTCAAAATGAAGATATAGAAAAAAAAAGAGAAAAATTAGGACCTCCATTTTATCGCATTCTGCCCAATGTTCTCTTCAGGGGATTAAGGGGTGACTGATATAGACACGCTGAAACAACCAGCCTAGATGAAGCAATTCTTGAGATAGAAAACGGCGTGATGCATCCAGCTGTGTTACGAGCCCTGGGACGATACTAATGCTATTTTATTTGTTCTGGGTTTATACATGTTCATTCTAATAGAGCTCATATAGAGGTGAATCATGCAAGAAAGAGAAGAGCTATGTGAAGTCTACAGCAAATGTCACATTTGGATAGACAGATTGGAATTTTTATGAATATATTTCTTATGTGGAAATAGAATAAAGAAGGAATAAATACACACTCCAGGCTCATCTCGTAGACTGTCTCTACCTATATTGAAAGCACTCCCCACTTTCTGATAAATGAAATAGAGTTTTAAATCCCCCACTTGTCTCTTGCTACACAGGGGGCCAGTCTTCAGCAGAAACTGCTTTTGGCAGAAGATGACAAATTCCCTGCATTGAGAATGTCACCGCACAAGCCACCCCAAGGCCAGCTTCATAAATTTGATAAAAATGAACAGTGCACAAACTCTGTGTCCTCATGTCTTAGAAAAGTGTCTTGCGGACCTGGCCAATGCTTATAAATCTTTCCTGGATTAAACTATAAACAAAATGATTTCAGTAAACTAAAGGGAACGGTTTGCCTCCCTTCAAAATAATGAAAGGTAAATTATCATTGGGAAGTTAGATCACACTTTTAAAGAGGTTACCTCATGCATTATACATCTCTCTTTTTTCAATGTTGATTGCACTTATTAATTTTTTAAATAAATAAACACTTGCAAAATGAGTTTTATTAAACTGTAAGGGATGTTCTTATGAAGCCAAATGGTAAGTCTTTAGTAACTCACTGTGTTATGACCTCAGTTCCATAATTTATTTCCCTCAAATACCCATCATAGTGTGTCTTAACAATTCAGTTGAAAAATAGAATATCCATTATGCCAGTGGTTAGCAAGCTCATTAGTCAACAGAGCCAAATATCAACAGTACAATGATTGAAATTTCTTTTGAGAGCTGAAAACTGACTTCTGTGCATTGGCCACGAAGTTTCAATCATATTGTACGTGTGCACCCGCACATGGTATTTTGTGGAAGAGCCACACTCAAGGGGCCAAAGAGCCACATGCGGCTCTAGAGTCACAGTTTGCTGACCACTGCATTAGGCTGATAGATTGCCTTTATCATTTAGTATTATAAAAATGTACTTCCTTAAATAATTAGTGTAAGCTCCTTTTATGAAATAATGAGAATTGCATAATCTATCATATTTCCATTTTTATTCAGGCTTCCAGAAACTAGTTAACTAAATTTAATGGCCAAGTATGGTAACTAGTTAAACATATATTGAGGTATTTTCTTTATATTTTTTTGCTTTGATTAAGTTCCTACCCAATAACCTCATAGC
Organism: Lasiurus borealis; assembly: GCA_004026805.1. Lineage (NCBI taxonomy): Eukaryota > Metazoa > Chordata > Mammalia > Chiroptera > Vespertilionidae > Lasiurus > Lasiurus borealis. The sequence continues at coordinate 25,394 of PVJN01014928.1, read as the reverse complement.
AAACTGAAAGTCCCAGGACATATAAACATATATTTTAAAAAATGTAGTGTAGTGAGTAGCCAGTTAGATACTGATAGGACTTTTTTTTTTTTTTACTAAAAGGGCAGGGAATCAGTATCCTTAAATACTGAGAAAATATAAAGTGATATTATGTAATTTCACACACACACACACACAACCACACACATTTAAATTATCCTTCTTTTTTGCTGTTCTTTTCACCATTTCCCTCACTTCTTCAGTTAAATTCCATTTTTCACATCAGAACATCTAAGTAGGGGCTCAGTTAGTAGGATCTCTCAACAAGTCTATCACCACTTCAAGGAGAAATGGTAAGACATATGAAATAAAGATTCCTCTCTCAGTCTGGTGGGAGCAGGAGGCTGGCATAATCTCTTATCCTGTGTAAATTTAATAAAATATTTTTGTCTCATTCTGAGAGTAAAAAAGATAAGAAAATCTACCATACCCACATTGGTGGGGATGTGTCTGAGAATATGCTCTTAAACATGGTTTCCCAGAGAACAAGTTTCAGAAGGTTTAGGTAAACGTGTGTGTGTGTGTGTGTGTGTGTGTGTGTGTGTGTGTGTGTGTGTGTATGCACGTGCATATAATCTCTGGAAGTTGAGTTCAAATCGATAACAGAGCTCAAATGCACCTCTATTTTCTTATAATGATAAAATGTCAGTTATCTGACTCAAGTTTTCAGTCCCAGTTACAGGTTGTGGTGAGGAAGACTAAAAGGAGCAACGATGAGGCAAGAATGACTCTCCAGGGACTGTTCTCTGGCCACTTATTAATCTTATCAATTATTTTATGAAGGAGAGATCGTTCAGCTGAATTATGTCTCTATATAAAAGTCCTATCTCTGGACTCAGAAGACAGGCTTATATGAGAAGAGAAAATGTGAAAGATCGATCATTCCTTTGGCTCCACTTCCCTGGTTTTCAAGGGATTAAATGATTTACATTATCTAAATGTATATAATACAGCTAAGAATAATTGTACTGAAAATAAATATAGTATAATGCCCGTGAAATAGATAGAAACCTTATTAAACTTATGAAGAAATAGAAACTTCATAAGTTAAGTGAGGAAAGAATCTATGTGCCTGCATGAAAATCAGTGAAATTTTAAAATGAAATTATAGTTCAAACCAAAACCTACATGTCATGTTTACCAATGTCACCCAATCAATTTAATAAATATAAAGAATGTATAGTTCACAAAAAGAAAATCTGTTTTATGCCTTGTATATTAGTGGTTTTTTTAAAATAATTATCTCAGCAACTATGTGCATGGAGTAAGCCATTTAACCTAGAGATCATTTTTCAGTGACCAAATGTCTAAGAGGTAAACTGTTGGCATGGGTCAGGAGGTGATGATTAAGACAGAATTTAATTTATTATGTCTCTACTATTAAATAAAATCATGTAGCAATTGAAATAAGGAAAACTATTTTAAAGAGCATGCGTATAAGATGCAGAAATAAGTAGGCATTCATGTTACTATGATTTTTCTGGAAGAAACAATCTGGGAAATAATCATGCTTTATGTTTCCCTGTCATGAGCAGAGCAGTGGACCATATGCTATTGATGTCCTTCATATATATTAGTCTTTCATCTCTTATGAGGTTCATGAAATGTACCCTTTAATCATGACTATCAGTCATGGGGAAGTGGCTGGACAGCAACATTATTTGTGCACATCACACCCATGACACATGGGAAAGTTATGTAGGAGTAGCTAAATGTAACCTCTACTTGGACCCACTTCCCTCCTTAAGCTCGGCATATTCCATGAAAGAAAGGCAAAGATGAGATATTCATAGAAGCCTCTCATTAGACTACCTTTATTAGAGCATGAAGTATTTAAGCATGATGTCGGGGGAAAGAGTATATTTTTGTTGAGATTGCCAGAGAGACTAATGAACACATTCGATGACATATTTTATGCATGTGCTCTTTCTTTTGTGGTTTTGATTTCTGCCTCATACACATTTATTTTCATCAAGCTGCTGCTGTAATATCTAGATTGGAGTAGATTATTGAATGAAAAGACAAAAGAAATAAAATGGCATGATATAGGATAGTATTAAGTAACCATCGAATATCATGATTTTGAGAATTGTATGACATGAAAAATATGTGTTCAAATAAATAGAAATACACCAGCAATAATAAGAACAGAAACAACAAAAATATCATCTAACCTTTATGTAGTGTCATTGAGTACCAGGCAGAGCTATAAGGTATATAATGTACACCAACTCATATAATCCTCTCAGGATTATATTATAACCCATCTCATACTGAGATGTGGAGAGACTGAAACCCTTGTAAACTCTTGGTGGGAATGTAAAACAATGCAGCCACTATGAAAAAAGAAAGTATGGTTGTTCCTCAAAAATCCAATATAGAACCACCATCATATGACCCAGCAATTACACTTCTGGGTATATCAGAATCACAAAGAAATATTTATATTCCTGTGATCTTTACAGCAGTATTCACAAATCCAATCTATGAAAACAACTTAATTGTCCATCAATTGATAAAGTAAATGTAGTATATTCATACAATAAAATATTCATTCTTATAAAAGAAGGAAAGCCTACCATTTGCAGCAACAATATTAGTCCTGAAAGACATGCTAAGTGAAACAAGCCACACACAGAAAGGCAAATACTGCATGACCCCGCTTAACTGAGGTATGTAGCTAAAACAAACTCAATGAATCAATGGACAGAATGGTAGATGTCAAAGGATGAAAGAAGGGGTTGGGGAATTAATGTTCAAAGGGTATAAAGTTAGTTACACAAGATGAATAATTTCTAGATATATCCTGTACAACATTGTACCTTTAGTTAACAATGTGATGTTGTGCACTTACACATTTAAGTGGGCAGATCTCTTGCTGTGTTCTTACACACACACACACACACACACACACACACACATACACACACACAGACACACAAACACACACACACACAAACATGGGGATACAGGAAATCTTTTGGAGGTAATGAATATATGTATTACCTTAATTGGGATGTATACAATATGATGGTATCATTGATGTATGCATGTATCCAAACTATCAAAATGTATACCTGTGTACATTAAATATATACACTTTTTGGTACATTAAATATACCTCAAAACAGCTAAAGAAAATATAAAAAGAAGAAAACAGAACTACATAGTGCCAAGTATAATTTCAGATCCCTAGTCAGAGTTCACTAACTATATCTTTATCACGATAGCTTACTTTCCTATTTCTCTTCTCCCTTCAACCACTTGACACCCAACACACCCTATCCTCTTCTCTATATTCTCCCTAAACAACTAATTTATAAACATACTCTAATCACCTGCAGGCGCAGTATCTGTGGTGGGTGTGGGTGTTAGTATGTGTTTATGCAAGTATTTATGTGCAAGCCTTTGTGTTTGAATGTAATAAATGCTTCTGTCGTTTTACAGAAAAGAGGCTAAAAACTCATCTTGTGCTTTAGTGCTATGAATAAATAATACAATCTCCAGAAAAAAAATCCAATGACAGGTCATTGAGATACTTATGCAAATTCTGATATATAGTTCCCTAGTCCTTTTTAAATGTTAAAATCCTGCCACATATTTTACTCGCATATTTTCTTGCTGGTGACATCTAAAGAGTCTCTACTTTTGATTATTTGTGTCATAGATTTTAATACCCAGGGTAATTTAATTCTGCAGAAGCTAAACAGAATGAAAATTGCGGTAATTTGAGAGATGCTCAATCACAATGAGATTAAGGGTGACAAAAATAGAAATTAGCAAATCAACAATGCCTGTCTTGAGATCAATAAAAGGGAGTAGAGTCCCAACTAGTTAGGTATTAGACTACTGCAGCTCTACAGAGAAAGATAAAGAAACCACTATAACATAAAGTAGTCCTTGTTGAAGAAATGGGCTCAACTAGCCAAGACCGGTTTGGCTCAGTGGATGGAGCGTCGGCTTGCGGACTGAAAGGTCCCAGGTTCGATTCCAGTTGGGGGCATGTACCTTGCTTGCAGGCACGTCTCCACTGTGGGGCATGCAGGAGGCGGCTGATCAATGTCTCTCTCTCATTGATGTTTCTGACTTTCTATCTCTCTCCCTTCCTCTCTGTAAAAAATCAATAAAATATATTTTTAAAAAAGAAAAGAAAAAGAAATAGGCTAAACTGACCCGCTGGGGTGTAAGTGTGGCTCAGCAGTTGAACACTGATCCAGGAACTAAGAGGTCACTGGTTTGATTCAGGTCAGGCATATATCCCAGTAGTGGGCTCAATCTCCAGTAGGGGGCGTGCAAGAGGCAGCCAATCAATGATTCTCATTATTGATGTTTCTATATTTCTTCCCCCTTTCCATTCCTTTCTGAATTCAATAAAAATATATTTTAAAAAATCAATAGGCAATGCATAGTCCAGCCTATGTGTCTCAGTGATTGAGTGTCCACCTGTGAAACAAGAGGTCATGGTTCGATTCCCGGTCAGGGAACATACCCAGGTTGCGGGCTCAATACCCAGTATGGGGTGTGCAGGAGGCAGGTAATCAGTGTTTCTCTCTTATCATTAATGTTTTGATCTCTCCCTCTCTCTTCCTCTCTGAAATCATTAAAAATATACTTAAAAAAAAGGAAATACATACATAATGTTTAAATTTACTTGCGTTTTACAGCTTGTTTTTGCTATTTCTTTTTTTTTTTATTGTTCTGACACTATTTCAGATGTCCTTTTGTTGCCACCCTTCTCCAAGTCAGAAATCATGCCTATACAGCGGTACCTTGAGATACGAGTTTAATTCGTTCCGTAACCTTGAGGCGTGGAAAACTATGAGACGCTGGAGTCCTGGTAAACTGGTGGGTCATGTGCAGCCGGCCGATCCACACGATTACTCCTATCTCAAATATTGCTCATATTTCAAAGCAAAAATCGCTCGCTCGACGGCTCGTATCTCAAAAATCTCGTATGTTAGGGCACTCATATCTCGAGGTACCACTGTAGTTTGTTTTTGCTATTTCTTATTACTGCCGGATATCTTATTAATTACTACCTAGCTCTGAGTTCATTCTGAATGAGTGACATTAAATTAAAAGCAAGACACTCAGGTCCCTCCTCAAGGAAGAACTTGATGGCTACACGCAGAAAGTGTGATCATCAGTCACTAGCTGTCGTATCCTTTAAATATGCGACAGCTTCAATCATCTTCCTCAAGGTGACGGTCTTCTCAGGTCTTTCTGTAGTTGGGGAAAGTGAAGACTAAAGGATGAGCATCTCAGGCCAATGTGTGATGCTCTAATGGATGATATTTATTCCAGAGCCATCCTGCCCAGTTTCATTTCTTTCACTGGCCAATTTTACTTTTTTCATCATCCTTTGGCAGTGTTGGCCCCTAAATATAATACTTCTTAGCATCTGTTACTAAAGAATCCAACCTGCTACTAATACCTCATACTTAAGAGGTACTTGATAACTGTTAGTTGAATAGAAAAAAACAAAAAACAAAACACACACACACACAGAAAACAAAGAACCCACCATCATTGACAATATAATGCTTACTGAGAATTTGTTCTGTTCCATGCATGGTATACATAAATGCTTTTTGGACATAACATGAGTAGTCATAGGTTGTGAGAAGAGCAACAAATAGCTTGACATCTCCATTTCTCTGAGACCAGTTTGGCTCAGTGGATAGAGCGTCGGCCTGTGGACTGAAGGGTCACAGGTTCGATTCCGGTCGGGGGCATGTACCTTGCTTGCGGGCACAGCTCCAGTGGAGGGCGTGCAGGAGGCGGCTGATCGATGTCTCTCTCTCATTGATGTTTCTGACTTTCTATCCTTCTTCCTTCCTCTCTGTAAAAAATAAATAAAAATATAATAAAAACACACACACACACACACAAAAAAACACAATTGAGCTTGGGGAATTCTAAGGCCCATTAGGACTTCTAAACCCTAGGATGCTGTTTGTCATAACTGACACCTTCACTAAGAATTCTACCTCTTCGTTATAAGCCAGCCAAGAAGGAATTAAACCCCGAATAAAGTACTTCTGCTCGTAGCGAGGGCTGTCTCAGGTGAAGTGGAGGCTTGGCAAACATTTCAGAACTTGGGGGAACAAACAGTTGGACTTGGCAGCTATCTAGCCAGGAGTCTTTCCAGAAACCCGAAATACTGGCCGGAAGAGATACAGAAGCAAGAAGCCAAAATGGGTTAAGCCAAGATTAAATAAACAGAGTTACCGGTCTATTCAAGACCCATTGAATAAACCCTTGACATTTAGGTGATTCCAAAGAAATGAACAAAAATGAACTCGTTTTGGGGCTTGGGAGAGTCATGGAATGAAGTGAGGAATACGTAAGTTAGGGCAGGGTAGAAATCCAGGACATGGGACTAGGAAAATGAAATGTCTGACATACATACTTTCTAGAAACTGCATGTTTCTGTGTCTTTACCTGCTTCTACACCATGCATGGTTGCCATGTATGGTGTCAGGCAACCTGGACACTACTTCCTACATCAAATGATTTTTAAAACGCAAATGGAAAATATATGAATGAATTAATAACCATTTCCCTTATTTTAAGGTCATCCCTGCTTAATAGTGATTAGGAAAATAGGTTACCTCCCTATATATAAAGATTCTTAAAATTTATAAAAATGCCAGAAATCTTGTATCATCTGAAAAGTAACCATCACATTCATTACCTAATATATCTAATAAAGTATATTTTAAGGTAAGCTAAATTCCAGAGTAGTTGGAGACGAATACAGAGAGGCAATTATCACCCATAAGAGAACCACTAAAACGTGTTTGTTTTTTTTTTCTGTTCACAAGGGGATTATTGAGAAACACTTCCCTTAGCTATAGTCACAATGGTTACATGTTCAGGAAATGTGCATTTAAATGCTCCTTCTTTTTACGTAAGCTCTCAACTTAAAGTTTTAAGGGAAAGGTGATGAGATTTTAATTGGTAGATTAGATGTGGAACCTTCAAATCCTGTAAAAATAATCTTTAAGCTTCCAATTTCATGTTTCGGAATTGTAGCAAGAATGAAAAAAACAAACAAAAAAACAAAAAACACACTTAGGGCTGAATGCCAACCCTAAGACTCTTTGAACTCATAGCTGCCAGGTTTTGGTATCAACCCAGTTGGCGCTCTGGCTTTCCAGGTGCTCGGATGAATATTTTGGTTCACATTCTCTTGAGTCTCAGCTGTGTTCTTGCAATTTCTGGAACGTCAGCTCCTGGCACGGGTAACATACAGCTTAATCCTGCATGTTGCCATTGTTTTCTCCCTCTCTCTTTTACGTCCAGTTCCCAGGAGCCAGCTCCTTATCTCGTCGCAAAACCAGGTTCCTACACTCTACTTACTGAAAAAAGCATCTTAGCTTCACTCTGATTTACAGCGCAAAATATTTATTCTGATCCCTGAAGCATTAAGGGGTAAACACTGCAATCCGCCACTTCTTGCATCTACCAATTAAAAGTAAAAGAGACTCACTCCCTGGAAAGAGCATCTGCACAGAACTGGCCATGCCATTGACATTCGAATAGTTTTATTGAATAAAGAAAGGAATAATCTCAGATTTCAAATTAAAACATTTTGAAAGGATGCTTCTTTAGGTCTATTTACCACTTTCAATCATGCCAGAGTGAGCTTTGTGCCACTAAAAAGCAAGGGACAAGGGAAAGCGACATTTTCCCACAATGCATCACAAGCTTTTAGCCTCCTCTGCCACAGTTGGCCTTATTGTGCTCTCCGTCAAGATACTGGCTATTGGTCTCATCTTCATTCTTTTATCCAAGTAAAGCTTTATGCAATGTGTATGGAGTTACATAGCATGGAGAGCAATAATATAAAGAAAGCACTTACACACGTACATTTTTAAAAATCTGCCTAACATCCTTATTTTCTGTTTGTATGAATTCCCTCAAAATCTCTAGTGTAGTATTTCATCACAGACAGAACCTTAGAACACTGCATTTGCAATGATTTTACTACAATAGAGATACAATTTTAAACCTGAGCTACTGACTATTACTGAGCAGTAATTTAGATAAATTGGAGATTGTCATCGTTGAATAGAGGAATAAACATAGGTATAGAAAAAAAATCTCAAGAAATAATTTTAACAAGACATTCAAGAACAATTTTATAAAGGTATAATTAGAGAGTTTCACTTAAGAGCTCAAACTTCTAAGTAAAAAAAATAATATTCAATAGGGCCATTTTACATAATTGTTGTTATTATTTTATTTTCACAGACTTATAAGCTTGTTTGAATTTTAGAAATTGCTAATATGGTTTTCTATGGTTATATTTCACTTATCACAGAGCTACATTTCAAATATATGCACTGTTATATTAATAATTACCACTTTCCCATCATATAAATAATGCACAGTATTGTAGAAAATCAGAAACCATCTAAATTGTAAAGAAGGTGATTGCTATTTTGTGTCAAGCTCAGTTTTGGTGGTTCTGTCTCAGACTTTGAATTTTAATTTCCATATGAAGCCCTCTTATGGTATCTATCTATGTACCTGCCTTTCTCTTGCTCTCTCTCAAGCCCTCTCCATGCACACACATCTATAGGTTATATTATAACGCTATGTTGTTACTTTAAATGCATATATAGTATATGTAAAATTATATTGTGCAGCCTGGCCTGTGTGGCTCAGTGGTTGAAAATCAACCTATGATCTAGGAGGTCATGGTTCCATTCCCGGTCAGGGCACATGCCAGATTGCGGGCTCAATTCCTGGTAGAGGGTGTGCAGGAGGCAGCGGATTGATGATTCTCATCATTGATGTTTCTCTCTCTCTCTCTCTCTCTCTCTCTCTCTCTCTCTCTCTCTCTCTCTCTCTCTCTCCCCCCCCCCCCCCCCCCCCCCCCCCCCCCCCCCCCCCCCCCCCCCCCACCCCACTCTCTCTCTCTCTCCAAAGGGCCTCACACAACATAATAGCTGGCTTCTCCCAGGGACAAGTGTGTGTGGGATGGGAAGTCACAATTACTTCAGTAACCTAAGAAGTAACACATCATCACTTTTGATATTTTGTATTTGTTAGCAATGAATCACGAAGACCAGCCAATATGCAAGGAGATACACTTACTCAAGGATGTGAATAGCAAAGTAAGGTTTTCATGCTGAGATGGGTCTGTTATTTTGTTTCTTTGTTTTTGTTCATTTCTCCTCACTCTCTAGTAAATATAGTCTCCATAGTTTAACTTGGAGATATCTGCAATATGCCTAGATATTAAACTGTAAAATTCTGACATTTCTTTTGTTTCTGAAAAAAAAATATTGCAAGAGTGTCATTTTTGCAGCATGCCAGTGTGTTGTTCTGAAATCTATTTTGGATTCCAGCCTGACATTGCATGTCACAACAATCATAATCAACCATAATCATTTACTACATTGTATATTTTTAACTGTCTTTAGCAGACTGTGAAAAAAAATCGTATTTAAATTGTCCATGCCCAGCATGTGCGTCTCTATTCACACTACTTAGTTATGCCAATAGTGTTGGGCAGTTTTTGAAAATTAAGTCAAGGGTAACTTTTCCCCGAGCAGTTTAAAAATAGATTGCATGAATGTTTTTCCTGTTTTGACACTAAAACATAGGAAAAATTTATTATTCATGCTAATTATAAGACATAAATTGCTCTTTGAAGAATTGGGCATAGAATTAATTATCATCCTGAAACTCTTTCCAACATTTTAAAAGATACTAATTCTGGAAATTTCTGGTTCAAACGAAATTCAATTGGGAAATGTTATTGTTAATTTTTTGACATTATATATTAGTTACATGTTTATATTCTTTATGTATTCTATTTTCTACACAATTTCTTCATGACCAAAATGTCACTTTAGTAAAAAAAATAAAAGAATATATATATATATATATATATATATATATATATATATATATATATATATATATATATATATATATATATATATATATATATATATATATATATATATATATATATGTATATATATATATATATATATATACTAGAAGATACTGTATGTATGTGTATCTATCTATCTATCTATCTATCTATCTATATATATTAGAGAAGTTGATTTGATAAATTATATTTGTTAAAAGTGACAGTAGTGGAAAATTTATCCTATATCTTACAGTGTTTTGTAATTTACATAGTGCATTCTTTTGAATTAATTTTTATGATTATAAGAAGCCCATTAAGATAAATAGGTCAGTTATATTCTATTCTATTTACAGATGAATAAACTTGTTCAGAGCTGATAAGTGACTTAAAGATTAAAAACTAGGGGAAGTTATAGGCTAGGCTTGGAATTGATTTGAACTTATGTCTCAACAATGCCTACTTTAGTCAGTTCTTAAATATTAAACTTCCCAATTTTCTATTGTCCTTATTAAAGGCAATTTAATAGGTATTTGGGGGATTTCACTGCATTCAGAGAATTAGGTCTCATTTTATTTAATCTTTGGTACCTTCTCAATAATTTTCTCCATAGTGCCCACCCAAAACCACAAAGTTCACAGAAATGACTATGGATGGAGCAAAATATAGAGAGATGAGCTATTCTAAATTTCTGGCCATAGATATCACAAAAGCGCCTCAAATCATAATTGTTCTTCCAGAATCTTCTACTGACTTTCCATTTAAAAATTGATGCTAACATTCATCTCATTGCTCAAAACATAAAAATTGGAGTCAATAGATCTTTGATGAATCAGTGTGCATATGAAATTAATGATCATTTCTATTAAAATATAATGAAGAGAGATAAATCTTTTGTTGTAGGTGAAATTAGAGAAAGGCATAAGAAGGCACTAATGAAAATCCCCAAATTTGAAAAGTCAGAAGTTGACTGAGAATAGAAACTGAAGATTTGGACACATTATAAATTTTTCTCCAGGTCTCAGCAGCCATTCTAATTAGCAACTATGCACTTCATATAGAATGTGATTTAATTTCTCAAGAGACATGTCTGCACAGCTTGTTAAAAGATTTTAAGTAACCTTTCTCATCAGCTCTTCCATCACCTTTATTTTTGCTAAACTGGAGGAATATTAGTTTAAATACAAGAGAAACTTTAAAGGTTAAAAATAAAAAAACACTATTTGTAATCTCCAAAGTTTTTCTTATTCTTGCTTTCTCCATTTTGCTCCTTACCTTATGTAGATTTTGGTCAAAAATGTAGTGAAAAGAGGAGCTTAGTGGGTTGATAATATGCAATAAACTTATCATTTAAATGCTTTGTTACTAAGTGCTTTATTCTGTAAAATGATAACTAATTATAAAAATATTCTGGAGAGTTGTACCTAATTAAAATATGTTAATCATTAAAATAATTAAAATAAAAATACATGGTATCTTCACACACAAAGCTACTAACATTAATCATGCTTGTATTTATGCAGAAGTCTAGTTTTAGAGTTAGAATTTGCACACAAAAAAAATAAAAAGGAAACATTATTATAACAAACCATGACAATTGCAAACAGCTTTAGGAAACACTTTATAAATAAGTCAAATAATATTAGAACAAAGATCTATAATTGTTCTTTCAAGGTCTAGCTAATAATTCTTTTGTTAAGTATAGAGAAATTCTGCTTTAATAAAGTAATATGAATAGCTTCAATAATTTGCCCACTCTCTTAGAAATTATGTAATTGGATTGTAAATCCCTCTAATGGGATTTGTTCTTTGTGTATTTTGAAGTAACTTTTTCTTGATTTTGCTTCTCTTCCTGTTCATATATTTTAGTAACAATATCTAAATGATCTGGAAGTTACATGGCCCTTGAAGAATAGTATTGTATAGGACAAATCTAACTGATTAGTATATCCTATCTCCAACTTTCAGGAAATATTTTCTTTTTTTAAAAAATTAAATAATATATATATATATATACATATATATATATATGTATATATATATATATATATATTATTAATTTTTTTTTTTTTACAGAGAGGAAGGGAGAAGGATAGAGAGTTAGAAACATCAGAGAGAATCATTGATCAGCTGCCTCCTGCGAACCTCTTACTGGGGATGTGTCCGCAACCAAGGATCATGGAATTGAACCTGGGACATTTCAGTCTGCAGGCCAATGCTCTAGCTACTAAGTCAAACCAGTTAGGGCAATATTTTATTCTAAGTCTGCCAATACTTTGGATTTCAGTAATGATAATTTGCATAAGATAAAGACTAAACAGTATTTATGGTGTGGCAAGAATAACACTCTAGAAAAACCTTTTTTCTAGAAATAGCAAAGCTTATGTGTCAAGAATCTGCTGTTGGTTTCAGCTAAATCAAAAGAGTGAAAAATTCAGAAGCTAGATTTTTAAATATATCTAGAGGCCCTGTGCATAAAATCTGTGCACAGTGGTGTGTGTCTCTCAGCCCAGCCTGTATCATCTCCAATCTGGGACTCATTGAGGGATGTCTGACTGCCCATTAGGGCCCGTTGGACATCCCTCTCACAAACCAGGACTCTGGCTCCCATCTGCTCGCCTGCCTGCCTTTCTGATAGCCCCTAACTGCTTCTGCTTGTCAGCCTGATCACCCACTAACTACTCCCCTGCTATCCTGATTGATGCCTATCTGCTCCCCTACAGGCCTATTTGCCCCTAACTGCCCTCCCCTCCAGGCCTGGTCACACCAACTGCTCTCCCCTGAAGGCCTGGGTCCCCATAAACTTCCATTCCCTGCAGGCTCAATTGCCCTCATGTTCCTTCCTCTGCCAGCCTGGTCCTCCTAACTGCCCTCCCCTGCTGGCCATTTTGTGGTGGCCATCTTGTGTGCACATGAGAACAGCCATTTTGTGTGTTGGGGTGATGGTCAATTTGCATATTACTTTTTTTAGATAAGATAAAGTCCTGGTGCATGGGTGGGGGCCAGCTGGTTTGCCCTGAAGGGTGTCCTGGATCAGGGTGGAGGCTCCCTTGGGGCCTGGGGTGGCCTGAGTGAGGGGCCTTGGTGCTTTACAAGCTGTCCATGCCTCCCAGTGACCCAAGCAGAGCCCCTGGTATCTGGGATTTATTTATCTTCTATAATTGAAACTTTGTAGCCTTCAGTGGGAGTCTAGGCTAGCCAGGGTGTGCAGAAAGCTTGGCTTCTTCCATTACTGGAGAAACCCAAGCCTCTGGCTTGCTCCATTGCTGCAGACATCTTGGTTGGGTTAATTTGCAAATTTGTTCCTGATTGGCTGGTGGGTGTGACTTGTGGTTGTAGTGGAGGTACAGTCAATTTATATATCACTCTTTTATTAGATTGGATTGAGAAAAACAGTAGAGGATGGAAGGAAGAGTTGGAGAATTTCCATGGAGGCCATCTATGCAAGGAAAACAACAGTCCATGTGAAATACGCTAGTAAAACCAAGCAAATGTCTTGATTGTTAAGTGAGTTTCTAAAAGAAATTGTGGAATATATGGTAGTGATTGATAACAAGAAATCTAGAACAAGAGATTCCTATATTCAATTCCTGGCTTATGCCATTTTCTAGTTGTGTGTCTTGAGACAAATTACTTAATCTCTCTTATGTATGTTTTCTTACATTTATAATGTGATTAATTAAACATAAGCCATGAGTTATTGATAATATTAAATGAAATTGATAATATTAAATTAAGTAATGTATATAGTTAGGCATAATAATCATAATGTGCTACTGCTGGTGATGATGCTGTTGCTGATGATAAATTCATAGGTAGCCAACTTATTTGTGTTTTTCTCTTTATATATCATCCATAACAAATATTGATATAACTTTATTCTTCTATCAGACATATTTGTAGACAACATATAATTATATAACATTGTAGAGAATATATTCTAGTCCATAAATGTAACATCTGTTATAGAATATAAACTTGCTGTCATGTTGGCTGTGCACAATCCCATAATAATTCTCTGTTATAATATTTTTATTGAATAATGTTAAGATTGTCTTTTATGTATCTATACATACAACAAGTTGGACTAAGTATTAAATCATACTTAAAGAATATTTTGGGCTTATTAGCTAAAACCTCTTTTATTCAACCCACTTCCCTAAAATATCATCTCAAAGTGAATTATTGTATATGGCAAATTGGCCCTGGAAAACTACAGTAAAATATATCTTTTTGGAGAATGACCAGATTATAAGATATTCCAAAATCTCAACTTATTCCCATAGCACAAATAATTGAGATTTATATGTCATCACGTTAATGAAAGCGACCGTAATAATGATACATCAATTTGCTTTGATGAACACTGGCTTAATGGAATCGGAAATGGACTCAAGGAATCACGCACCTTGCTGAGGTGACTGCTATTGGGGTTCAAATACCATTAAACTTCTCTCTGAAAACCCCCAGCATCTGTCTCTTGTGCTCTCTTGAGAGGCGGGACGGAGTGAAATGCGCAGAGTTCACCTATTGAGAAGAATGAGCACGGGGCCCAGGATAGAGAGGTCAGGAGTCTGGAGAGAGGGGCCATCCGTGGCGCGCTGTTTGATAGAGGGCACAAGCCGCTCCTGTGTAATAGCCTGAAGGACCCCGTGGCAGCAAGACAGATGGTTTGTCTCATGGAGCCATGGATTCATTCATCCATCGTTCTTCAGGGTGCACCTCACTCGAAGCATTTAATGCATTTCCCCCTTTATTCATGTTGTAGATGGCCTTTGACAGTTAATACTCTGGTGCCACTGCCCTAACATTAAACATTGCTTCTTTTCTAAGGGAGAGAATAGAATCTCACAATATTGAAATCTGAACCTCAGTATTTTGAAAATCTGAAAAAAAAAAATATTTTTATTTAGCAAACACAGCTTTTCTCAGTGGTCTGAGGCTACAACATTTCCAATAATGTTGTGTTGCATCAGACCACTGAGAAGTGATAAAATATTTTTATTTTAAATTTTGTTAATCACTTATATTTAAAATATATGAATCTCCTTATACTGGGGTTTATCCGTATTACCATTTCCAGCTACAATAATGAGTACATTAGAAAGGAAATGTGTGTAAAATTATTATAACTGAGTTGTTTTAAAAGGGAAAATTTGAAAAATAAAACAGAGGTAGTAGTTAGTTCCCTGAATAGGTGAGTGGGCTGACTGTAAGGACCAACATCCACTTAAGATTTACTGGAATTTCTTGCTTGGTTCACTCCCACTTCTTTGATTAGAGTTAAAACTGCCTTGAGATATATAATATATTCATGACTATAGAAACGAATACAAGGCTATTTAGGAGCGAGAGACAAAAATAAAGGTCTGTCCAAAGAAAGTGGTTTCACCTGCCAGCACACTTTAGAAAACATCACGTGGTCTTTTTCTTAAGCAGTTGTGTCCTTTATTATTTGTATTGGTTTACATATTTCGAGAAAAATGAGCATTGAAAATTACATGCGGTTTTAACCATCTTGTAAATAGAGATTTAAAATAAAAATACTTTGGAAAATATAGAGAAAACAGTAAGACCGGTAAAAACATGGGGTTTGACATTGAATCTCTCTATTTCCTCTTGATTGGGCTTTGTTCCTTCTTATATTTTCCCACAGAGGAATAGAATTAAATAAGAAATATACTATCTGACCTGGGGAGGTAAGACAATCTGAGCTGGGAAAACTAGGGTAGATTTTTTACTATCCCAGTTAATAAAACCTTTTCAGTGAAACATCAGTTATCAACCGGTACTAAAATCAAAGGCACAATTTCAGTGTAAGGCAGACACACTTGTACCTTCCCTGAAACCTTCCCAAATTATTTTCTATTATCATTTCTCTCAGATTCCCAATTCTTGGTACATATTCCGGTCAGAATTTGTGCAGGATGTTTCTACCTGACTTTCCTTCCTCACTTCTTCACTTGGGATCATACTTATTTTGGGATCCCATGGTTTTCCCAGCTTTCCCCAAGTGTCTCTCTACTTTTTCTCTTACAGCTATTTCCCTAATAATGCCTTTTACACATTTAAAAACGTACTGTACTTCCTCGCTGGCATGGCTAAGTGGTGGAGCATCGACCTATGAACCAGGAGGTCACAGTTTGATTCCCAGGCACATGTCCAGGCTGTGCGCTTGATCCCCAGTGTAGAGGGTGCAGGAGGCAGCTGATCAGTGATTCTTTTTCACCACTGATGTTTCTATCTCTTTCTCTCTTTTTATTTCTTTATGAAATCAATAAAATCTATTACAAATATTAACATCTGTTTCTAAGTAGACTTGGATTAACACAAATGCCTAGAATGGGTGCCTAGTAAATATTTGCTCCTGATTTTATTAGCATGTCTAAAAATGTCAACATAGACCTCATCACATATTTAGGTTTGGAATATTGAAATCAGAGTTATTTAATGTTTTATGACTATAACCTCTGATTTCGAATACATGTGGCAAATTATTTTTTTATTTCTCAGTTTGAAGGATTGATACTTTATTTTTCTTATTATAATAGTTAAGATCCCTGAAGCTTTCTTAAGTCCCACTTCACAGAGCAATATACTTGACTACACATAGACTGTGCAAAATATTTCTGTACCTCTAACAAAGGCTATTTTTTTTTTGAGCGAAGAAAGACCCCTATTAGGGATTTTTAAAAAAATATTCTTTAACCTGGAAAACAATTCTAATAGGAAAGCAAAGCCGTCTTCTGAGGAGACTGCCAGCGCTGACCCAATCCCTCTGCTGCTCAGACAGCCCGGGTTGACCCCATTCAGAAAAGGACTCCCGGAGACTTGCAGTTCATTAGAAGCTATTTAAACAAGATAATTTATTCTTCCAGGAACCTGGCAATGTCCTTTTCGGAGACACGAGAGGAGGAAAATGGTCTCTTCGGGCTCTCGCGGGCATTCGATGCTGCATTTCGCATTATTTCTCTGATGAAGGCCCCTTCCTAACAGCTCCAGCGGGTCTCCATCGGCCTGAGCGATGCATCCTCCTGCTGCCGAGGATGCTGCCGAAGAGCTGCCTTTTAATTCCAGGCCGTCCCTGTGGACAGCAAGCCGCATTCAGCCCTACGCGGGGAGGTGGTAATGAACTCTCTTATGAGCCCTGTAATCAAACCTCTCTTTCCCGTCGTTGCCTCTTCTTTGCTTATCTCAGACTGAAGCCCCCAAATCCGTTAAATAAGGGAGCGAGAGCCCGGAGCTGCTCACCTGGGACAAAAACACGCGGTCAGGAGGAAATGAGGCTTTGCATTTGTTTCAACAAGTCACTAAGTTTCTATGTATTTTCTATTTTTTTGTTTTTAATTTGTCTCTGCCCTTCTCCGATTCAGGAATAAGCAATATAGAATAGCCGTCGTCTTTTCACCAATATAACTAAATGGATAAGCGTGATTCCAGCATCAGGTTTGTGCTGCTTATAAAATAAATCTCTAAATAAAAATCTCAGCCGAAGCAGGTTTGGCTCAGTGGCTAGAGCATCGGCCTGAGGACAGAAAGGTCCCAGGTTCGATTCTGGTCAAGGGCATGTACCTTGGTTGTGGGCGCATCCCCAGTAGGGGCGTGCAGGAGGCAGCTGATCAATGTCTCTCTCTCTCATTGATGTTACTAACTCTCTATCCCTCTCCTTTAAAATATTTAAAATATAAATAAATAAATAAATAAATAAATAAATAAATAAATATCTCAGATCTCTTTCATCCACTTGTTTTATTTGTACATCCCAACAATATTTTACCAACAAAACCAAACTTGGGACAATAACTTATGACTTTGTCCCTAATGTCCAAGTTCTCTGGGTGCTGAAAGAGAGGGAGAAGGGTGGCAAAGCAGTCTGTGCTAGGAAGGGTCGCAGTGGAAGCAAGAGAATATCTTAATTACAGACCTGGTTCTCTCTCTCATAGACAGAGAAATAGGCACTCTTTTTAAAGATGTCCACATACTAATCCCTGGAACTTTTGAATATGTTCTATTATACTATAACGGAGTATTAAGGTTACAAATGCACTTAAGGTTACTGTTTACTTTGTCTTAAAATTAGGAAATTTTGCTAGATGATCTGGTCTAATCCAATGTAATGGGAAGGGTTCTAAAAGGGAGAATAGGAGCACCTAAGAGGCAGAATTGGGAAGATAAAAGATGACATCATGAAAAACACTTTATCAGCCATTGCTGGCTTTGAAGATGGGAGGGGATTAATGCCAAGGAAGGAGGACAGACTCAAGGAGCTAGAAAAGGCAAGGAGACAGGTTCTCTATCCCCCATCGCTGAGCCTTCATCAGAAACACAGTCCTATGGACACACTGATTTTAACCCAGTTAAACTCTTTTTGCACTTCTGACCTCCAGAACTGTAAGATGATAAATTGTGTTGCTTTAAACACACTAAGGGTATGCAAATTGATACTGCGGAGATAGGAAGCTAATGCCTGATCTTTCATTTCTTGTCCCTTATCTAGGTTGACAGTATCATCATCTATTCAACCATCCATGTTAGAAATCTCAATATCATTTCTAGTTCCTCCCTCTTCCACATCCCTTCTAATGCGTATGGTCAAGTCCAAAGGATGTTCTACCAGGTCACTTGCATCCATTACTTCCGCTCCCTTGACTGTAACACGATTGTGGTGGGTGTTTATGATTTCATGAGTGGGCTATTGAAATTATTTCTGCCATCGAAGCTCACTCCATCTGTCAAGCTGATACCAGTGCAATTTGCTAAAGCTTCAAGGTGTGATCAAGGCATGCCTCTAGGTCACGCCAACAAAAATTGTCTCTCAATGACGTTCAAACTCTGCAAATTTAATACCATTGCTTATATTAGCTAGAATATTATTCAAATTTTGGAGAAGCTTTTGGAAAATCTAAATGATCATTTCTATAAATCTTACTCTTTGCAACTTGAAATACAGTGATCCTATTTACTTATTAATGATTTTGAATTGTTTTAATCACTTTAAATAGTCTTTATGAATAAAGTATCATTTCTGCTCTCAACTATGTTTGTTCAGATAGTTATCCTCTCCTAGTCATATTTTGCCATGTTCCTTGAAATTCAAAGAATGAACACTAAAAATTAGTCTCACTAAAAAAACATAGCCTATTTCTACTTTGGATGTTTGTCCATAGAGAAAAAAAATTCTCTGTAGAGCATTAACCAGCAATAAGATGTTATTTTCACTACCAACTACTGTTAAATTAGTGAACTATCAGATTTTTAAAGGCCCTATACTAATCTTTTCATTTTTTTTAAATTTTGTCTCTATATTTATGGTAATTAGGCATTACTAAATTATTCAACCTAAACTTGTAAAAATTTCCCTTGAGATAAGGAGAATTTTATATTTTTTTGCCAGTATTAAAGCCATCACAGGATTGAAGAAGTCAGGCCCACACCTCCTCTTCTGGACATCAAATATGTTCTCTCATTGGTCTAGACTAGAGTTTTCTCCACACTTGACCACTATCAATATTTTTATTCAGTGTATAGTTTTCTTTTATAAATGATTACTCTTGGTTCCTATAAATTAATGTGTTTTATTTTATTAATCTAGCTTCTGTTTCTCACATATATTGATTATATGTTGAACTGTTTGGGTTGTGCTTTAATGTACTTGACTAATTTGAAATTACCAATATTTGACTATTTTGCGTTAAAATTTTTCCATTTCATAAAGTTGAATATAATTCTTTTTTGTATAACTTGGACATATGATTGCAGATGCCAACTTTCTAATCTCCCCAAATCTACTTGTTTGTCTTCATAATCTTTTTGTATATTGTTGGCTTTATGAATTAAAAAAAATAATGTAGAATTTTGATTTTTCTACACTGTTTTATTTTCTTTCTAGAAATCAACTTTAAATACTCTAAGATAATACAGAAAAGAGCATTGATATTAGCACACACTAGACGCAGACCTTCACATGAAGTATTCAGAAAAAGGTAGAAAAATCTTATATTCAAACCCTATGATCTTTCAGACCTCAGGTATCCAGCATTTTTAGAGTTGTGGTACACAGCTGCCTCATTAATTTCATGCAACTCCAACAATCTCTGTCCAGCACTGATCAACCTCACACAAAATCAACAATTTAAATGAACTAAAACATGTTTTTGAGGACTTGAGGAATCTTTAAAAAAAATGTGTCATTACAATAGGAATTAAACTTGAAGAGGATGGGTAACAAAAACTACTTTAAATCATTAGAGTAAGTCTGAAAAAAATAGAATTATACAAAAAAACTCACTTTAAATAATTTAGCTGTAAACAAAGAGGTTTCGTCCTCTGAGATTATCTGAAGTTTGCCAGGTATATATTATCACTTTGAATTTCACCCACATTTATTTGTCTCTCAATATGCAAAAATGACCATATTTTTTAAAAACTCAAAGTGTTTGAAGCATGTAATGGAGCTGACTTTAATTTATGTGTTTGTTTTGATCTCTTTGTGGTCTGATGGATAAGAATAGTACAATTCACAAATTCTCATTAATTTGCTATTGATTACTTTGAAAACTTTAGGAGAAAAATTCCTGGCCTGGATTTTTAAACATGATTTCTCATGTGTTTCTGAAACTGCCGATAGCCATACCATTTAAATCTTATCTAGTTAATTATTTTTTAAATTATTTAAAAGTGACTCAAAAGTCCTCATGCTATTTTGGTCAGGTATATAGACTTTTCTTATAGATTTTTTTTTCTCCCTTCAAGAGATAACAATGAATGAAAGTAAATTAGACTGAAAATATGGTTTTCCAAATAGGAAGATTTTTATGAATTACAATTTATTAGCTAAATAATAAATCTAATATATATATGTAATGTATATATATATATATTTATTTATATTACTTATCTTATGTTTGAAAGCTATGAACCATATACAGATTTAAAATATTCACCAACATTAAAAATTAAGGGCTTATTTAAAAATGAACCACTATTTTTTTCATCTTTCTTTTCTAGAAAAAAAAATGGAGAATTTTCCATTATAGGAATCCCATATAATAAAACCTTATATGCAAATCAACTGAACCGTGGAGTGGCAGATTACTATGATGTGCATTGTCCACCAGGGGGCAGATGCTTAATGCAGGAGCTACCTCCTGGTTGTCAGTGAGCTTCTACAGGGGGAGTGCCACTCAGCCAGAAGCTAGGCTCATGGCTGTTGAGCACAGTGGTGGCGGTGGGATCCTCTCCCACCTCTACTGCAAGCGGGTAGTAAGAAGCGAGGGATTCCCAGGGGGAACTGGAACTAAGCTGGCAGGCTGACGTTCCCAGAAGAGTCCTAGACTGTGAGAGGGTGCAAGCCTGGGTGAGGGACTGCTCCTCCCTCATCCTCCCACCCCCCAGTGCACGAATCTCATGTATTGGGCCTCTAGAATATTTATAAACATATAGAAGAAAGAAATGTTAATTAATGGCATACTTACTTTTATCCCTACAACAAAAGGACACCAAATTTTTATAAATAACTCAAGGCCTGGTGCACAAAATTCGTGCATGGGAAGGTGTCCTTCATCCCACCTGCTCCCTCCCCAATATGGGACCTCTTGAGGCATGTCCAACTGCCTGTTTAGGCCCGATACAGGTAGGATCAGGCCTAAACAGGCAGTCAGACATCCCTCTCATAATCCAGGATGGCTGGCTCTCAACTGCTCACCTGCCTGCCTGCCTGATTTCCCCTAACTGCTTCTGTCTGCCAGCCTGATTACCCCCTAAACACTCCCCTGCCACCGTGATCGATGCCTAACTGCTCTCCTGTAAGCCTGTTTGCCCCTAACTGCCCTCCCCTGCAGGCCTGGTTTCAGATCAGGGTGGAGGTTCCCTTGGGGGATGGGGTGGACTGGGCAAAGGACCTGTGGTGGTTTGCAGGCCTGTCATGCCCCCAGACAACCCAAGGGGAGGCCCTGGTATCTGGGTCTTATTTATCTTCTACAATTGAAACTTTGTAACCTGGAGCAGATCCAAGTCTCCTGCTCTCTTCTTGGTGGCAGCCATTGCAACATTTTTGCTTTAAGTGGAGGCCTGGGCTGGCCAGGGTGTGCTTAAAGCTTGGCTTCGTCCATCGCTGGGGGCAACCCAAACCCAAGCCTCACTCTGTGGCGGCAGCCTTTGAAACTTTGTTGCCTTAAGCGGAGGCCTGCACTGGCCAGGCTGTGCGGAAAGCTTGGCTCCCTCTATCGCCAGGAGCAACCCAAGCCTTCCTCCTGCTCTCTCTTTGGTCTAGCCATTGTGGTTGAATTAATTTGCATACTCACTCCTGATTGGCTTCTGGGCGTCACTTGCGGACTTAGCTTCTGGGTATAGTGGATTTATGGTCAATTTGCATATTACTCTTTTATTAGATAGGATTGCCATTTGTTTAAATGGATATTCAAAGATTTTGATAATTAATCACACAGAACAGTTTTAAAGATGTCTTGGTCCTAGAGACCTTTCAAATAGTTAGCTTCTTTGCATGTGTTTAAAGATATAGTACAATATGTCAAGGTAGTACAATTTCAAAATTATTTGCTTCCTTTTGCTGATCTATATTAACCCAGGTTTTTAATTCTTTATTCCCAAATGTTGAATAAAAAAGCAACAGAAGATGGCACTGTTTATTCATTGTTTGTTTGTTTTTTAAATGAGCAAATAATCCATCCACTTTGAACAAAGGAGAAATGATCAAAAGCTACCTGTGAAGAAAACAGGTTTATTTAAAAGTGTAGGTGAAATACATGGCATAAAGCATAATTTATTTGAAAATTAGAATAGGACATAATTTAAGAGGAAACAGGGAAATCTAAATCATGACACATTGTTTCCACTTATATTGCAGGGACTGATCATTTTAAAACACAGTGTTAGACATATATGAAATGTAAAGGATTTTCAGGGATACCAACATTCATATAGGAGTTTGTACCCCATCTTTACTTTTATAATAAGACCATGAGACACTGGACAAGTTACTCTGTGTGTGCATCTAAATGATCTCATTTATAAAGTGAAGGCAATGATACCAAGTTTTTGGACTTAAGTGAAAATAAACTTAGTGTTCAATTGATAACTTTTGTTATACCATACAAGAATATAAATATTGTGTGGGACAAAAAAAAACAACAACAACAAAAAAAAACAACGCACAAATATTTTATCAATACTGTATTTTCTGGCGTATAAGATGACCCCGACTTTTGAGAACATTTTTCTGAGTTAAAAAGTCATCTTATACTCCAGAAAATATGGTATATTAACAACGTGTAATATACGTTGTCTGACACTTAGTAGAATCATGACAAGTGTTGCTTTAGTGAAAGAAATAACAAAACTTTAAGGGATTGTATGTTGGCTCTAAGTGGCTTTCCAAAGAGGGATTGTAAAAATGATATTAAAGTTTCAGAAGCAATAGCAAATAAAAACAAGCTATCAAAACAGGTGTAAAGAAAATTACTTTTTTTCTCTTTGAATAATTTTAGCTCCTAACACTATTATGTATAAGTAGATGAGTATGTCTGAAAATAAAACAAAGAAAAATTTATCCCTGTGAAATTACCCAAATTTTTACAGACAAGTTTCTTGAATCCAATTTAAACTGATTAAACATGCACATGTAAAATTATCACACATAGAAATGGTGGGCTTAACATTCTTATCTTAGAGTTTAATTCCAAAGCAAACCTAAACCTTAAAGCAAAATGTCAAATCCATCTTTGAACAAGCTATATATTTAAATATTTATCCCCATAACTCTCATATGATAAAAATTACTAATATCCATTCAAAAATCCATTTTCTCTTCTTCTTAGGTATATGTCAAACCTATATTTCCTTGTTTCCTTTGCCATTAGATTTGGTCCCATAACTGAGTTGTAGCCAACGAAATGTAAATCAAAGTCCCTTGCGTGAGTGCTATATGAAGGATTTTAAGGAATGGATGTGCCCACCAGGAGTACTTAAGAAAGGGTGGGGATTGAGCTTCACTCAGAGGGAAAATATTTTATCAGTGACATGTTTAGATTTTTTCCTCCCTTATCTACATATCTAATCACTGCCAAAATACCTTGAGTTTTTCCTTCCTTCCTGACAGATGCCAAACTGTTATCTCTTTTCTCCAATTCATGCTGACAGAGAGCAGATCTGTGACTGGGTCCCAGGAGGCGGGAGCCACTGGGAAGTGTCAGAAGGAACTTTCTGGAGCCAAGCAAACATTCTGCATCTTATTCGGTTGGTGGTTACAGAAGGCATGCACGTCAAAATGAATCAAGCTATCAGCTTAAGATGTGAGCATTTTTGAATATTAAAATTTCTTTTTAATTTAAAAATAAGATGGACTTTCTAACGGAAATACAAATTTCTCTCAGCTCTTTGTGTGCCTGAAAGTGAGAGATTCCGTGTCAGAACTGAAAGTAAGGTAAATTGAACATTACTAGTATTTCTTTGGGTAAAGGGAACTAAAGAGATCTGGTAATTTTGAAGGTTTTTAAAATTTGATGATGTTTTGAAAAGAGGTTAGGCAGCCTCTCTGGCTTCAGAGATAAAACAAGAGCAAGAAGTAAAAATCAATAGAATGAGGAGTTATATTCATTTCAGCGAGACCTCTAGAACTCTCGATACTTTTCATAACAGCAGCAGGCTGAGCGGGAAAGTTTTCTGGTTATGCAAGTTTTTAGCAGAAACAAAAGAAATAGTGATCACAGACATTAGAAGAGATTTTTCTAAGATAATGAGATTTGGCTAGAGGATCTATGATACAAACTTTAGGATTCATCAATTTATAATTTAACATACCAAAAACTCTATTTTAAATGACCCTGTCATAACTATTCTTGTATCTGAAGGCTTCTCTTAACACCAACCTTTACCTTTAAACTAATATGTTTATAAATGTCTGTGGAATATGAAGTATTTTATATTGAGTTTATTTTAATTATATGAGTTATTTTAATCTTGCTTTGTAGCTAATTTTCTGATTCAAATTCTGTGCATCATATACTTTACAAAGAAATTGAACTAAACTTAATATTGTCCCTTACTATCTAAGGCAACTTCCAATCAAAATATGTTTATTAATAACACTTTGGTCTCTAACAAGTCACCCTTTAAAAGTTCCTCCATGACTAAAATAAAAATAAACTGCCAGATATAGTGAATGAAAATATTAATTTAACCTTTTGTTAAGGAGGATCTGCTTCTTAACTAATTAAATAATCTGTTAAAGATTTTTGGAATTTTTGAACTATAAAATTTTAATAAGGAATAATAAATACATAATAAATGAGTATATAGAAAGATAATTGACCTAAATTTGTGAAATGTTTACTTTTGTAAATATGGCTACATTAAAAATCCAAATAAAACAACTAAAATCTAATATCATCATAATTTTACAGGAAACAAGAGGACTTTTACAGATCCTACCACCACCCCCCCC
>PVJN01014927.1:0-45649 GCA_004026805.1 Lasiurus borealis | reverse complement strand
TCAGCATATCCCAAACCTTAAATTCTGCAGGAGCAGAAACAGGCCAAATGAGGTTGCATCTTGCCAAAATCCCCTTCCAACTGAATTTTTATTATTTGTCTAGTGCTCTATGGGACATTCCTAAGCCTTCCATATATTGCAAGGCTTAATAAACCTCAACAGTGATAAATATATTCGACCTCAATTCCTCGTGGTTCAACTAAAATCCATTTCCTCTGTAGGTAATTCCATTCCCTCATACCTTAGGAAAAGGGACGGATTAATTAAAACAATACCATGGCTTGTGCTATAATAGGTTCATGTTTAGGCTTGGTTTTTTTCGTTCAGTAATCTCTACTAGTAAAAGATATTTATAAATACACTTGTAACATATGCATGAAATCCCCTTCATCGAACATGTGGCTTTCAATAATGAGGGGAAAATTTGGCAAAAGCATTTTGTGTTCTGCCAAACCCAGAACAAAATGGCTTATGAAATTTAACTGAGGCCAAAGCACTGGTTCCTGCTCGTTTTAATCTCCGAATTCTTTGTCCTCCTTGAGGACAAAGCTTTTCTGAATGTATCGTATCTACATTCACAAGGAAACTTCCTGTTGTCATTTTCCCTTGTTTTCTAGAAAGATGGAAAAGAATGTTAATTGGAAACTAAGAAATATAAAGAAAATAGATTTAAACGATCTCCCATTGCTTAGGGTCTACTTAGCATTGTATAATTATATGTAACACTACCTTAACATTCTCACTGAAAATTAAAGATTAAAATTAAAGAAAAAGAATCCATTAAAATGCTGCTCTGATGGACCTAAGAGTTGTATTTGATACACACAACTCTTTTTTTTTTAAATATATTTTATTGATTTTTTTACAGAGAGGAAGGGAGAGGGATAGAAAGTCAGAAACATTGATGAGAGAGAAACATCGATCAGCCGCCTCCTGCACGCCCCACACTGGAGATGTGCCCGCAAGCAAGGTACATGCTCCCGACCGGAATCGAACCTGGGACCCTCCAGTCCCCAGTCCGATGCTCTATCCACTGAGCCAAACCGGTCTCGGCTGTTACACACAACTCTTGAAATCTATCTGACCCTAAAAGACCTTGGGTGGGAAAAGTTGGGCTGTTCCCCAACAAACCATCTACTACTACCTTGTAGTGAAAATTAATCTCAGACATCATTTTGCCATAGACACAGACATTTGTTTAACAAATTCTTTTAACAACCTGGTTCACAAACAGTTCTTACAGCCTGACCCGGAAGCTCTCTGTTCTTTAGGTGTTCCGTGTGAGTCTGTGTGCGAGAGAAAACAGCAGTTCACAGGAGGATTCAGTCCTTTATCGTCTGCCTTGGACAGCCAGTAAATCGCAGAACCTATGAAGGGACACAAGATTATACAGGGGCCCAGCCTCAGGTGCCCTCCCTACCATTTCAGGATTGGCCAGGTTCCTAGTAGAACTATCTTAGGGAACCATGAATTCTTTTCATGTAAACGATGATGGCCCGTTTCTAGCACTCATCATGCTAACTATAAGCCATGAATTGCCCAGGTAAAATGCTTATGACATTAGCACGCTAATTAGCCAGGTCTCAGGTGTTGAAGTACAGATAGCGGAAGCGCTGGTACTAGCTGCCTTTGAAAAGGAGCCTTTTTCTGATGAATTAAGGCAACTGGCTGTCCCTTGGGTTAAAGTTGAAATTAATAAACACATATGTGATATTATGCTGCGTATGCTGGAGCATTTGTAAAAAGATTACAGATTTCATAACCAAGACTTGATTGTTGTTATTATTCGACATTTTTGAGACAGCATGTAAAACAATAACCAGTGATATAACAAAAGGAAAAATTCTGTTTAGAATTCTCTTGATTGCATCTCTAAAACTATTGGGTGTTATCTTAGTTTGGAGAGTTAATTTTCACTTCACCATATCTATTTCATTTTACCATCAACCTTTACATCTAGGCATTGATAAATATAATTCTTGAAAGAAATCTTGAATGGTTAACTTACTGCTATGTGAAACTTGGAATTTATTATATTTTGCCTTAATTCTTGCTGATTTAAAGCACTGGAAGCTAGAGATGGTTTTATAAACAGAATGGTCTTTAAAGCAAAAGGAATGTTACTGTGCTTTTCATTTCCTTTCTAATGCTAGTTGCTAAGCATTAGAATTGTGAAAACTATTTTTAAATTTAAAAGAATTTTCATTATCTAGCTCTTGAGAATTCATATGTATACAGAAATAATGAACAGGCCTTGACAGTTTTAAAGAAGCATGTTCCAAATTGGCATTCCAGAAAAATCAGCAGAACCAGAAAAGGGCCGTTTACATGTTATTGTCCTGAAGTGTTAGGGAAAGTAAACAGGCAGTTGTTGAGTCCCTATGTGTTAGACACTGTGCCAAGTGTTTTGCATGCACTTTTATTACATACATCCACAATCGTTCTGCTAGGGATGGGACCGTGTACAGTTGTTCAAAGAACAGGCCTCAAAGTCATGAAGATCTGGGTTGAAATCCTATCACGCTACCTCTGGATCTCTGGAATCTTTGCCAAATTGTCTTCTTCCAGTTTATCCATCAATAGATAACATATTTAACTTATGGTGTGTGTGTGTGTGTGTGTGTGTGTGTGTGTGTGTGTGTGTATTAATGATTGGCCTATAGTCCTCACTAAAAAATGGGCCTATGAGGTGGTGAAAGCCTGGGGTGGGTGTGGGGCAGGCTAGAAGAGGTCAATGGGTGATAAAGGAGAACATATGTAATACTTCCAACAATAAAGATTTTAAAAATAAAATGAAAGGATAGGCAACGGACTAGGAGAAAATATTTGTAAAATTCGTATCTGATAAATACATATTAGTTCAGATTATATGAAGAACTACAACTCAACAAGACAAACCAGTATTTTAGAACATGGACATAAATGAACAATAACCAAAGAAGATATGTGCATGGCAGGAGAAATGATGCTCAACATCATAAGCCATTAAGGAAATGCAAATCAAAACCACAATGATGTATCACTACTTGGCTAAAATAAAAATAATAGCACATGCTGTGGAAGATGTGGAGCAAAGAGAACTCCCAAACATCGTTTTTGGAAATGCAGAATGGTAGAAATACTTGGAAAAGCGGTTTGGCAGTTTCTTATAAAATTAAACAAATACTTACTGTATGACTCAGCAATCCCCCTCCTAGATATTTACCCAAGATAAAAGAAAAAATGTTCATATAAAAGCATGGGCACATATTTTATAATAGCCCCAAACTGGGGACAATCCAAGTGCCCTTTAATTGGTGAAGGGGTAAGCAAATGGTGGTACATATATACTGTAAAATATACAGTAAAAGGAACAAACAGTATAAATGAACCTCAACTGTATCATTCTAAATGAAAGATGTGAACTCAAAAGCAGTTCAGAGTTGGGAGGGCTTAACCACAAAGGGGCTTGAGAAATTTTGGAAGGTGATGGAACTATGTCAAGTGTGATGTGGGAAACACAATGTACACATCTCTTGAAACTCAGAAGTATATATTAAAAAGACTAATTTTATTGTATTAAATTATATCTCAATAAGTTGGACAAAAAAGAAAAATGTTGAAACAGAAAAAAGTTAGGATGAAGTGTGACCCATGTGAAGACTATGAAGTAGCACACCTGATATTAAATTCTAAATCTAAAAAAAGAAAGAAGATGCGTTATTAGTGGATAATGTGCATTATGAAAGACTAGCCCTCTTTTTCTTAGCAATTCATATTACATTGAAATGCTTTCTTTTACAAAGAGAAACTACTCAGTTTATAGTGGAGTAACTTAAAACTGAGGTTGAAAGTCACTGCCAACTGCTGATCAATCACAGATGAAGATTAAGCTATCTCCGAAGCTATCAGAAAATAGGACTTAATTTCAAAAACTCTGATTTACAGCTTTTAAGGGACATGTTCATTACACCCATGTGCTTCCTGGTACTGAACTGTGGTGGTAAAGAGCATTGGAAAGCACAACGTAGCCAACAGTGCTCAACTGTGATGAGCAAATAGGCGAAAACATAGAAGCACATTGAGCATCTTCAAATTCAAGCTGTATTACTGACATTACTGTAAAATGCTGGTCTTTGGTGAGTGTGGGGAAGGCTAGCTGCTCTCCTTTATAGATGTAGGGAAGAGAGTAAACTAGAATGATTTAAAATGTGCAAGTACAGTCCTGGCTGGTTTGGCTCAGTGGATAGAGCGTCAGCCTGCAGACTTATGGGTCCTAGGTTCGATTCTGGTCAAGGGCACATGCCCAGGTTGTGGGCTCAATTCCCATTAGGGGTGTGCAGGAGGCAGCCGATCAATGATTCTCTCTCATCATTGATGTTTCT
The DNA here is from genome assembly GCA_004026805.1 of Lasiurus borealis. Classification (NCBI taxonomy): domain Eukaryota; kingdom Metazoa; phylum Chordata; class Mammalia; order Chiroptera; family Vespertilionidae; genus Lasiurus; species Lasiurus borealis. Next base: position 41,285 of record PVJN01014927.1, on the reverse strand, counting down.
ATCTCCGCTCCCTCTCCTTTCCTCTCTGAAATCAATTATATATAGTGTGTGTGCAAATACATTTTGTAACCTGCTGTGGTTTAGACATCTAGTAGAGATACAGGTGGATGAAGTTGAGATTAAGTTCACAGTTCATGCTAACAGTTCTGTTGTTAGAATTCACCAATGATCTCTGCCACATGGACACAGTTCTCCCACCACCAGAGCTCGGAAGGCCTGCTTTTGGTGGACTTCCTGAATCCCCTTCCCCCTGGCAGGGGAGGCCAGAGTCTTCCCTCAGCTGAAGTGCCCCAGGCTCCTTTCCAGAAGCCCTTAGAGAAGACTGCCCGGCACCCGGAAATCACCCGGTTTCACAGGATTCGGCCTCACCGTTTCCTGTGTGAGGACAACATTTCATCAGACTGCCATAGGGCTCGTCTCTGCTTAAAAGGTGTAGGTGAGCCCGCGGGGTTTCTGTGCCAGCTCTTCCAGCACTGGTAGCCACTGTTGTCTTTCTTTCCTGGAGTTTATTGATTTGGGGACGCTGCCAGGCCATTGGTCTGTCTGACTCACCTCTCCCTTAACCTGGAATTTTCTCAGGTGCACACTGGAGGTGATGGTCTCTCTTCCCAACAGTTCCCACAAGAAGGGACTTCCGTTATGAACGTCTGGGGAAATGTGGAAGATTCCTGGCTCGTGGGAGCCACTATGGCCATTGCTCCATTTTAAAACAGGCAGCTTGCCGTGACCAGTTTGCTCAGTGGATAGAGCGCCGGCCTGCGGACTGAAGGGGCCCGGGTTTGATTCCGGTCGGGGGCAAGTACCTTGCTTGCGGGCACATCTCCAGTGTGGGGTGTGCAGGAGGCAGCTGATCAATGCCTCTCTCTCATCGATGTTTCTGACTTTCTATCTCTCTTCTTTCCTCTCTGTGAAAAATCAATAAAAATATATATATTAAAAACAAAACAAACAAAAAAAAAAACAGGCAGCTCCTCACTCACCATGACAAGATTGGCCCTATGGACCTCTGCCAAGGCCCCTCAGGGGGAATTCAGATGCTCATCAGCTGACCTTATGTCAGTGGGTGAGCCCAGTGTAATCACAGGAAGCCTTAAACAGGGAAGAGGGAAGCCAAAGAGACGCCACAGAGCACTGCTGGCTTTTAGACGGAAGGGATCCAGGAGCTGAGGAATGCAACAGCCTCTAGGACAGCGGTTCTCAACCTGTGGGTCGCGACCCATTTGGGGGTCAAATGACCTTTTGACAGAGGTCGCCTAAGACCATCGGAAAACACAGATATTTACATCACGATTCATTAACAGTAGCAAAATCACAGTTATGAAGTAGCAACGAAAATAATTTTATGAGTGGGGGTCACCACGACATGAGGAATGGTATGAAAGGGCCACGGCATTAGGAAGGTTGAGAACCACTGATGTAGGAGCTGGAAAAGGTAGGAAGCAAATTTCAACATAGAGTCTCCACGAGGAATGCAGCCCTGCTGACACCTCGGTTCTAATCCCCTTGAGACCAGTGTTAGACTCTGACCTTTAGGAGGGTAAGATAATAAATGTGTGCTGTTTTAGGCAACGGATACAACTACTGTATCAGTGCCGGACAAAGGCATGTAATGATTCTGGAAATCGTATTGGATGCTCTGGTATACGTCCAGGAGGAAAAGAAAACGTGAGTCTGGGTTTGGGGAAAGAGGCTGGAACTAGAAAGAGACAGTGGAAGTTCTGGGAGCCGAGGGGGCAACTAAAAAAGCAAATGCGATGAAGAAAGAACCACAGGCACCACCTACCTGTGGGTGCCCTGAGGAGAAAGGAGACCCATCAACATTCGAAGAGATGGCAAGAGAGGTGCCGAGTCATCAGAGCCATCCATCAGAAACGAGGAAAGTTTTAAGAGTATAGGGAAAGAAGCAGGTAACAGTTTTAACGGCAACAGAAAGCCCTAGCCAGTTTGGCTCAGTGGGTACAGCGTCGGCCTGCAGAGTGAAGGGTCCCAGGTTTGATTCCCGCCAAGGGCACATGCCCAGGTTGTAGCTCGATCCTCAGGTGTGGGATGTGCAGGAGGCAGCCAATCAATGATTCTCTCTCACCATTGATGTTTCTATCTCTTTTCTCTCTCTTCTTCTCTGAAATCAATAAAAATATATTAAAAAAATAAATGCTACAGAAAAAATAACATAATTGTAAAAGAAAAAAAGGGGGCGGACCTATTTTCTTCTTCTTCACTTAAGAATTGGCATTTCAAACAAAAGTACATGGTATAGGGTAAGTTGAGGTCCCCTCTAGTTATACTAAAGCCCTAGCTTCAGTATTTCATAAAGTGACTGTATTTGGGAAAGCACCTTTAAAAAGGTAATTAAGTTAAAATAAGGCCTTTGGGGTGAGCCCTAATCCAGTCTGACTGTTGTCCTTGTGAGGAGAGGGAATTTGGACACACGGAGAGACACGGGGTATGTGTGCACAGAGGAAACGCCATGTGAGCACACAGTGTAAAGCCACCAGCTGCAAGCCGAGGCGAGAGGTCTCAGGAGAAACCAACCCTGCAGTCACCTCGACCTTGGACTTCTATCATCCAGAACTGTGAGCAAATAAACTGTTGTTTAAGCCACCCAGTCTGAGGTATTTTGTTATGACAATTCTAGCAAAACAACACAAAATATAAACCTTAATTATCCAGGCATTGATACTGACATCAATTTAATTGTATATTTTTAAAATAAAAGGTTGCATTATCAAACAATCCTAATGTTACTATGAATTACCCTAAAAAAAAAAAAAGTTGTTGAATGGCAGACTAGCAACTGGGATACATTTTAAGGAGACTCTTTGAAGCTTCTGGAAGTAGAAAAGCAGCAAATGCAATTGGACGTGTCAGCATTTATTTATTGCATATGTATTTATCAGGATTCTGTTGGGCATTCTGTGTTGAGCCCAGGTGATAGAAAGATAAATTTAACACAGTCCCCGCTCTTCAAGAGCTCAGAGGCAAACAATAAATCACGCCGTTTTGTAAAAATATACCAAACCGCTAAAAAAAACAAGTGGTGAGTTATGAATTTTCTCATTTCCCAGAGGCATAAGGGGAGGGAAGCTTAGGCATCTGCATACACTGTTCTCTGAAGACATTGATCAGATGAACTAGTTTGGGCCACAAAGGTCAAATACATTCTAATAAATTAATGGTAATATTAGAAATAAAACAGGAGCCTGGCCAGAGCGGCTCGGTGGTTTGAAAGTTGGCCTATGAACCAGCAGGTCATGATTCATGCCCTGGTCAGGGCATATGCCCTGGTTTCTGGCTCCATCCCCAGTCGAGGGTGTGCCAGGGGCAGCCATAAAGGATTCTGTCTCATTAGTGAAGTTTCTCTCTCTCTCTCCCTCTCATTTCCTCTTTGAAATCAATAAAAACGTTTTTAAAAAGAAATAAAACAAGAAAACCTTGTAAAAAGCTATAGAATCTGCATGTTATAGGCGCCTCTACCTACAAGTTATTTTTATAAATAACTTTGCTCCATGTCTATTCTTTCCACACTGCTCAAGCCTCTGTGATCTGTCTGAACTGCAGGAAATGCTGCCCTGCGATCCATCCTTCACAGAACAGCCGGGGTGAACTGTTTAAGTCCTAAGTATGATCATGTCAATCCTGTGTTTTAAAATGTATCAAAGATTTTCATATATATATATATATATACATATATATATATATATATATATATATATATATATATATATATTACTGATTTTTTACAGAGAGGAAGGGAGAGAGACAGAAAGTCAGAAACACCGATGAGAGAGAGACATCAATCAGCCGCCTCCTGCATACCCCACAGAAGAGATGTGCCCGCAAGCAAGGCACATGCCCCCGACCGGAATCAAACCTGGGACCCTTCAGTCCACAAGCCGACACTCTATCCACTGAGCCAAACCGGTCTCGGCTCTATTTTTAATTAGAAAAAAAATTAAGGCCCTTTATTTTGGCCCATAAGGCCCTCTGTGACCTAGCTCCTGCCTACTCCTCCAACCTCACTGCCAATCACCGTCTTTCATGTCCCCTTCTTTCTGTTTTACAGCACAATCATCTTCCGCCCATGGTCTGTGCAGTAGCTGTTCTTCCTCTCCCTGGAAGGCCCTTACCTCAGTGTTGACATATCTCCCACCTTCTCTGCGTTTCAGCTTAAATATGATAACCCTGAAGAGACCTCTTCTCGAACACGATCTTCCATTGCCTGCCAGGTACTGTATATCAGATGGTGTCATTGTTATCATAGCACTTCTCATTATCTGGTGGTTCTTTCGGTTCCTGTCCTCCCACTCCCAGCCCCTCTGGAATGTGCGTCAGCTAGGAGTCATGACCCGGTCTGTCTTGTTCACAGCTGTATCCCAGCTCCCAAAATGCCTACACCACCATGGGCACGCAACACACATGCTCTAATTAGGCCTTGGTATAGAATGAAGCTGAGGTAGGGTCACAAAGGTATGGTGATGCCCACTGGACGGGTACAAGTTGCCGTGCGTTATGAAGGACTGACAGGCTTAAAAGTATGCTCATTGTGAGTGTGGATTCTGACCTCTCTTCACACAACTGCAGTGCATTGGAATTAAGAGACAGACTTCTTAAAAGCTGCAGTTTCAAGACAAAAAGAATCACTCATAAAAAATGATAGCTACTTTTACTCAGAAAGCCATCTGAGCACACAGACCCAAGTGGTGAGTTTCTCAGAGAGAGTGTCGGTCTGCTAACTGAAAGTCCCAGGTTCAACTCTGGTCAAGAGCAGCTGATCCATGATTCTCTCTCATCATGGATGTTTTTTTTCTCTCTCTCTGAAATCAATAAAAATATATTTCAAAAATAAAAATAAACAGTGGTATGATTTAAGTGCTGTTCCATTTATTTATTTATGTATTTATTTATTTATTTATTTATTTATTTATTTATTTTTGACAAATAAATGCTTAGTGTGTACACACCAGTGAAAAGTGAACTTCAATCCTGAATTGAGCTTTAAGAAAATTCATTCTGAAAAGTCCCTTTGTCCTTAGGTACTGCTTACAGTAAAAAGGTATAAAAGTTTTCACTCCATTCATAAAAGTGGCTAGCTTGACACATTTCTGAGTTGATCAGATTTGGATTAAAACTAAAAGTTTATGAAAATGTTCACATTTCAGGCACTTTATTGATTTTCTTACATCAATTTTGTCATAACAATTTAACTCTATAGTTACATCTTAGAAAATAGAACTCAGAATAAATATTCAAAACACATATTAATCAAGAAGCTGGTTGTTATTATTTTGTACTTTTAGAGATTAAAAATTTGACCATGAACATAGATGGCAGTACTCCATAAATAGGTGATTGTCTGCACTTGATTTCACTAGTATATGGAATTTAATGAACAAATTGAACTACCAAACAAAACAGAGACAGACTTGTAGATAGAGAGCAGGCAGATAGCTCTGGTGAGGGATGGGAGTGTTAGGGATGGAGGGATTGAGTGAAGGAAGGAAGGAAGGGAGGGAGGGAGGGAGGGAGGGAGGAAGGAAGGAAGGAAGGAAGGAAGGAAGGAAGGAAGGAAGGAAGGAAAAGAGAGGAAACTTATGGATCTGGACAAGAGTGTGGTGATTGTGGGGGAGGTGGAGGGAGTTAGTGGAGGTGGAAGAGGACATAGAGGGGATAAATGGTGATGGGAAAAATAAAATGAAACAAAACAAAAAATTGATTCTTTGTTAGTAAGACTTACAAACTTTATTTCTTTTGTTAATGAAGACTATTTCATTACATCTAAAAATGTGCATTTCTCAAAGAACATTATCTTCTTTTCTATCCTCATTATTGTAAAACATGCCATTTTAATTTGGTATACGTATATGCACTAGTCATCCTGACTCACCCTCTTCTATTTACTAAATATTTCTTTGGATTTAGCACATTCTTGTACACTTTTGTGGCTTTGACAAACTTTTTCTTAAAACCTATTTCAGACATGGCATTGCACGGGGTACTGATTTATTCATTTATGCATTCATAACCTGACACTTCTTTGTCCCAGAACCACTTCTGGATGCAAGGGATAGATGAATAAGATATGTCTCTGTCTTTAAACCACATGCCATCTACAAAGAAATCTCATTTCCCATTCATTGGTTGTATTTTATATTTTGATTTCTTCTTTCAATGGCAAATTTAAAAATTGTTAGCATAATTTATCACACATAAATGTGTATTTTGTATTTTGATTTCTTCATTCAATGGCAAATTTAAAAATTGTTAGCATAATTTATCACACATAAATGTATGGCACTGAGGGATTTTTTTTTGTTTATAAATTTAATTTTCTCTTATTGTCATAGATGCCAAAATATGGAAATTTAGGAATTACCTCTGCTGTTTATATATTGATGCCTGAACATTCAGTTTTGTTTTCTGAGCTACAAATAAATCTTTCCTATGGATGAGTAAAGGCAACTCGAAGGATAAAGGACTTGTGTTCTACCACGTGATTTATAAGTTAGCTGTCTAAATCAGAACACACTTTCCTATATTGCATGTCTTGGTTTGACTTTTGGGCTACTTTCTTTTTCCTTTAATTATATTTTTTAAATATATATATTTTTTATTGTTGATAGTATTACAGATGTCTCCCACTTTACCCCCCCCCCCGCCCCCGCCCCCCAGGCTACTTCCACCGCCTGCTTAACCCATAATGAAATTAAATACAATGCAGGCTACTAACAATGCAGGCTTAGTCCTGGCTCCTAGAAGCAGAAAGTCATTGGGAGCAGAAGAGAAAATTTTCCTAGTCACAGGGTCTCCAGTAGGTGATCCTTAGAAATAAAAATAACAACTTAGAGCAGGGTTTTGTAGAGTTGAATGAGCATAAAACTCCTGAGGGGTGTGTTAAAATACAGACTCTACACTTCTAAAAGGCCTCTAGGTCAGCCACAGGCCACACTGGGAGTGACACCTGTCCTAAGTGACACCTGTACTTGCAGATCTTCTGCCAGGACCCCTGTTGTTGATTGTTCTCTCAGTTTGCTGTGACAACCTGCCACCTCACCTCTTAAAATATGTCCTGCTCAACAGTTAGCCACAAAATCCCCATCTCTGCAAAGAAAACTGATTGTGGCTACTTTATAGGAAAAAGCCACCTAATTTAAACGGTTTCATCTTTGTATGACTAAGGACAGATTTAACCCTAAACATGTACCTTGATTTTTTTTAAAAAGGATGTTAAGCCAAATGGAATTTCCAAGTAGGGGAATTTGGAATGTTTATGAAATAAGAAATAAGACACATGATCTAGCGGGTTAGGCTTAGTGGATAGAGCTTCAGCCTGCGGACTTAAGGGTCCTGAGTTCAATACCGACCAGGGTATGTGCCCAGGTTGTGGGCTAGAGTCCCAGTAGGGGCATGCAGATGACAGCCGCTCAGTGATTCTTTCTCATCATTGATGTTTCTATCTTTCTCTTCTTCTCCCTTCCTGTCTGAAATCAATACAAATAAAAAATAAGAAACTGCACAAGAAGAGGGAGGCATATTTTTGAACCAAGAAGCCCTGTTTGGAAGTGTGACTCAGGGCTCAGTGCCTCAAAGTTATCTCTGAATCAAAGATAGGGAGAGATCACCCTACTAACAATGGCCTTTCTTTTGCGGTTCAGCTTTAAACACTGTTCGTGAGCTCCAACAGTTTTCCTTCACAGCATTATTGATATGGTTTTGCTCATGAAGACGTGAACACTAGTGCTTCAAATTTAAAAAAAAAAAAAAAAGAAAAAGCTCTGCCTAGAAAAAAAACAAAAAACTTGTCTTTCTGGGCCCCCAACCCTACTCCTGACCCTCCTATTCTATTCAACTCTGGTATTAAACCTCAATTACTTGTCTGAATTACACATACATTATAAAAATTAATGTTAATATGCATAGAAATGGATGGATTCCACCAAAGTGTTACAATAACAAACTAGAGACTCTTTGCAAAAATATTTGTGTAAAAATAAGCCTTCCTTCCTCTAGGTGCCGGCACCGGTTTTCCTCTGGCACCCTGGACCTGGGCCTTCACTTTGGCCACCGCCTTCCGCTTTCCTTCCTGCCGGATCCTTCAGTGTTTGCTCCAGCCAGAGCCCCACTCTTGTAGCTCCTTCTTTCCACTGCCCTTCCCCTCATAGCAGGTGTCTTGTCCAGCCCAGACACTCTGCAACAATGTATGCAAATCAATCCACCATATTTGTTGGGTTAATTTCCATATTCACTCCTGATTGGCTGGTGGGCGTTATGGAGGTATGGCAAATCTGCGTATTTCTCTTTTATTGGTGTAGATGGTGCTATGAGAAAGTCACATATTTGTTGCGAGGTAGAAAAGCACAACTCCTTTTAAACTTATCTCTATTAATCATCTGTCGGAAACCAAACATTGTTCTTACTAGATGGATGTAAACAGGAGGCCAGAAGGCTGGTCAACCTTAACTGCTCTGAAAGGTCAGTGCTAATTACTCACTGTTTAGATGAAAACATCGTTGGCTGAAGCAACCTCTACCTGTTTGTTTCATGTTAATTTCTGTTTTGTTATTTCCTGCCTAAATGTTAGGGGTGTGTCCCAAAGCCTTAATAAAAGGGAGAAAAAGGCCAGAGCAAAGGGCAGTCCTTTCCACTAGAGGAAGGCTCCCGCCTGGTCCCCCAATATCACCAAATTAATGTTTTCTAGTCTCTCATTTTGAACCCGAACCCTGAACTGGGAACCCTGAACCACGCGAGACGTGGAAAGAGGTTCCCACAATCATCCATTGAACAGTAATGGCTTCACCACACGTCTGCTTCCCTTTTAGACTGTGAGCTGCCTGAGGGCAGAGAGAGGTCTTTCTCATCTATGCTAATGGAGGAGCTCGTGTGAGTACAGTGCCTGGCATGTGAAGTAAGTCTCAATGAGAGTATCTTCAACTAAAACCGGTGCAGTAATTCATGATAAATGGTGCACTAATACATAAGAAGCAGTATGTCACCCTCAGGCCCAGTTTTTCTGATTAGCTTTTATTAACAACAGCATAACTGAGAAATTGTCCTGTTTTTGTTCATTTATTGGAAAAAATAGCTGTTTTGACTTTAAAGACAAATCACTCCCTATAGTTAATATCCCGTCTCTCACAGCATTCCACCTCCAACACTCTTTATCTCATTGGGATAAAATTTGTAAACTTCAAATTGCTATTTGAAAAAAAAAAGTAACTGGCAATGTTCGCAGCCATCACACATCCTATAAACCCCACCTCCCAGTGCACAGTAAGCACAAAAATTAATTAAACCTAATAAGCAGGGAATTGGGAATTATACCCACTTTAAACTAATAATTAAATATCAAAGCATCCTTTCTTCCCGTATCTTATAGCTCCACTTACATCAAGTCCATTAGGTATAATTGTCTTTCCCATATTAAAAATGGGTTGGAAAAATTTGCCTTATTTTCTGATGGGCCAAGTATGCGCTGACTACTGTGTACACACAGAAATGGAAACACTAATGTATCTGCAATGAAATTGTTTAACAGTAAAACTTTAATTCATTCTTATAACAAGGTTTTGATTATGTTAAAGTTTTCTCAGTTTGCTACTTCTTAAATTCCATTGTACTTTAGAGATTTTGTACAGTGAATGCTTTGGTTTTGCCTGCTAAGTCTCCTCCTTTTTAAAAAAAAAAAAAGGAGCAATAAAAATCCTTATCTACATATTACCAGGGATTTTAAAATGCAATTAAAAATAATAATAGCTTATACTTGCAAAGGGCTTACCAGTTGCTACTACAGGTATAAGTGCTTTGCAGACATAAACTTACTTCTTTCTCAAAACACTCTTATGATATAGGTATTATTATTATAATTTCTCTACTTTTTATGAGTACTTCTGAGGCATAATCTAGTAAGTGGCAAAGCTAGGGTTTGAACCCAAGCAATTTGTCTCCAATGTCCTTTGCCCTTAACCATTAGACAATATAAATTTCAAAATAAACTATGTAATATTATAAATATCAGCCCTGTACAAATAGGAAATGTGTCTGTTTGGTACTTTTGAATATATTATCTTGCAAAGTACCTGTCACATAATGTTATCTAATAAAAGAGTAATATGAAAATTGACTGTATCTCTGCTACACCTTCCAGCCATGCCCACTAGCCAATCAGAGTGAGCATGCCAATTAACCCAACCAAGATGGCTACAGCAGGAGAGAGGCTTGGGTTGCCCCTGGCGATGGAGGAAACCAAGCTTTCAGCAAAGCCTGACCAGCTACAGCCTCCGCTCAAGGCAAGAAAGTTGCAATGGCTGTGTGAGCCGAAGGCTTGGCTTTGTTCCAAGTTACAAAGTTTTAATTGTACAAGATAAATAAATCCTAGATCCCAGGGGCCTTCGGTTGAGTCACTGGGGGATGTGGATGGCTGGCAAACCACCACAGACCCCTGGCCCAGGGGTCTGTTACTACAGTGCCACCCCATGCCCCAAGGGAACACCCACCCTGATCCAGGACACTCTTCAGGACAAACCAGCTGGCCCACACCCATATATCATTACTCTATCCTATCAAATAAAAGAGTAATATGCAGATTGACCATCACTCCAACACACAAGATGACTTCCCCCATGTGATGAAAAGATCCTGCCTCCATGTGGACACAAAATGGCCATCACAAGATGGCCAGCAGGGAGGGCAGTTGGGAGGGACCAGCCCTGCAAGGGAGGGCAGTTGGGGGTGATCAAGCTTGCAGAGGAAGGTTGCTAGGGGTGACAAGGCCAGCAGAGGAGGGAAGTTGGGTGTGACCAGGCCCACAGGGGAGGGCAGTTAGGGGCAAACAGGCTGGCAGGGGAGCAGTTAAACATCAATCAGGCTGGCAGAGGAGTGGTTAGCGGGTGATCAGGCTGGCAGGCAGAAGCAGTTAGGGACAATCAGGAAGGCAGGAAGGTGAGCAGTTGGGAGCCAGCAGTCCTGGATTGTGAGAGGGATGTTTGACTGCCCATTTCAGGCCTAAATGGGCAGTTGGACATCCTTCAAGGGGTCCCAGATTGGAGAAGGAACAGGCTGAGCTGGAGGATACCCTCCCCCCCCCCACACACACACACGAATTTTGTGCACTGGACCTCTAGTTACAAATATAATTATAAAATAAATACCAAAATAATAAAATATATTGCAGATTATTCAGAAAATGCAAATAAGCAAAAAATTAATCTTGATCCCAACATATTACATTTTGGTATAGGTCATTTCAATCTTTAATAAACATATACTTTTTTTACATACATACACACACACAAAATATTACTCTTTATTATTCTGGTAGACTTTTTTCATTGTAGAATTTTCCCATGTCAAAAATTACTTTTCTGTAATAAGAATTCTTTCCTTTTATACCATTAGTTAATCTTCTCTGACCAATTTTAATTTACATTTTGTAAACAAAGTCCATGTTCATGGCAAAGTCATGCTCTATATACATATTTGAAATTGCATCATGTAAAGTATTCTTGTTTTCCTATCCATAACACAAAATTTAGTACCTGAAATTCTAACAGCAATATTTGAAAATAATCTGGTTCTTAGCAGACATAAGGATAAGTTAAATTAAATAAGTATATAAATATATATGAAAGTAAGTTTTGTCAATCAGTAAGGATGTGGAATCTTTTCACCTTTGTTTATGTACATTCTGCTTTGTTTTGATTATTTGAATCATTTTGCATTAATTATGTTGTTTTCAATTTACAATTTTCACTGCTTAGAACTTTCAAGACTTGAATTTAAAAATGCATATTAAATATATATACTCAGCCTAATCCACATAACTTTAAAGCTTGGGGTGTCTCTTCAGTGGATTATATTTGTTAACAAGAGGTTTTGAGAAGAAGTCAAAATAGATATGCCTTTTTTGATTAAATGTTCCAACTTTCAGTCTTCTATAAACTGTTATACAGAGATGATGGCTTTTCACGTCTTCCTTTAACTTAATTAGTGAAGATGAAAAAGTTAATTACATATCATTATAACTTTACTTGGATATAGGACTTCCATAATACTGAGAATGGATAAAGCAGTTCTTTTACTAAGAGATACGCTGATTTAGTCTCTAACATCCCAGGAGGAGGTTGGTAGTAATGTTTTAGATGACATTAACCTAATTCTATAGGCTACTTCTCAACCAAAGCGTACAAAGAGTAAGAAGAAATTTTTTCTTTTCCCTTGATTTTTTTTTCAGAGAATGGAAGGGAAGGAAAGAGACAGAGAGAAAGAGAGAGAGAGAGAGAGAGAAAGAGAGAGAGAGAGAGAGAGAGAGAGAGAGAGAGAGAGAGAGAGAGAGATACATGAGCCCAACCAGGCTGGAGATCAAACCTGCAACTGAGGCACATGTCCTTGACTGGGAATCAAACCTGAGACCCTTAGGTCCAGGGGCCAATGCTCTAGCCACTGAGCCAAACCAGCTAGGGCAGGAAATATTCTCAAATATAAAATAAACAAATATTTTTTGTCCTTGATTCATATTATTCCATGTATGTCTCCTGATACCCCAAGTCCCTTATATGCCACAAGAAGTGATTTCAAAGAAGCCTTCGCAGGACCAGGGGGTTGTGGATAGAATTGCTTACTGCTGTGCATAGAATCAGGGTCATTTAAATGGAGCTAGTGCTGGGCGAGTAGAAAAATTTGTTCCATAAATATTACAGGATACTTTCAAAAAGTTAATTAGATAAAACAGGTATTTTAAGTACAAATGACATTTTTATATCAAAACAATGCAACAAATCAACAAAGCCAATGGCTTTTTCTTTGGATCCTCACATTTCACTTGATTAGTCACTTACTTTTTTTAAAAAAATGTTTTTGCCACTGAAACCGGTTTGGCTCAGTGGAGAGAGCATAGGCCTGTGGACTGAATGGTCTCAGGTTCTATTCTGGTCAAGGGCATGTATCCTGGTTGCAGGCACATCCCCTGTAGGGGGCGTGCAGGAGGCGGCTGATCAATGTCTCTCTCTCATCGATGTTTCTAACTCTCTATCCCTCTCCCTTTCTCTCTGTAAAAAATCAATAAAGTATATTTTTAAAAAAATGTCTTTGCCGTTCCCATATCACAGATGGTCAAAAACACTGCACTTTGGGATTCTCTTGCTTACTTCTTCCTCCTTTGCTTCTCTGGCTCCCCTTTTAAGTCTCTTCATTGTGACCCATTCACATGGCAGGGTCCCTGTCTTCTTTCTCCCTCAACACATGATTTCTCTTGACATTCATCCACACACTCACTCTCTGGGTATTATCTCTCAGACCCCTCTCACAAAATTCAATCCCGCCCCCACTCAACCTGGCTATTCAAGAATTACCTAAAATTATAAACAGCCGGAGTGACATATGAGTCCATATCTGAGCAAATCTGGGGGACTTCTAGAGAAATGTGAGAGGCTTGGTGTCTCAGAAGAACAGCAAACAGGCGTGTTTGTCCCAAGTGTGGTAAAAGAGAGGCAGAATGGAAAGACATAGGTTGCAGCAGTAATATAGGGCCACATTATTTAACACCTCCCGGGCTATGGATTTTTTGAGGCCTCTGGATTTTATTCTCAGTTTGGTACATTTGGAGGGCTGAGGCCATGGAAGTGACACGTTCTGGTGTGTGGATGGAAAATTCTAAGGAAAGCAACCTCACAGGGTGATCTGATTGTACATTCCTAACTGGGTAGGTCACCGGGGGGTAGTGACACTCCAGGCACATAACTTTGTTACTAAAAGGCTCACCTTTGCCTTAAGCAAGTCCTGTCCATTGCTTCTGTGCCCCTAGGTGGGGGAACCTCTTTCCACATCTCGTGTGGTTCAGGGTTCCCGGTTCAGGGTTCGGGTTCTGAAGGAGGCCGCACGCAAACAAAATGAGAGACCAGAAGACATTAATTTGGCGATATTGTGGGTCCAGGCACAAGCCTTCCTCTAGTGGAAAGGACCGCCACTTGTTCTGGCCTTTTTCTCCTTTTTGTTAAGACTTTGGGACACACCCCTAGCCTTTAGGCAGGAAATAACAAAACAGAAATTAACATGAAACAAACAGGTAGAGGTTGCTTCAACCAATAATGTTTCAACTAAACAGTGAGTAAACAGCTCTGACCTTTCAGAGCAGTTAAGGTTGACCAGCCTTCTGGCCTCCTGTTTACATTATTTAGTGAGAAGAATATTTTGTTTCCGACACCTAGGTCAATACATCTTTGAAATGCCTCATATTAGACCCTAATCTAATATCTGACCACCCTTTCAGACCCTGCCTTCTCAGACATGCCTTAATCCAATTCCCACCTCACTCTCTCAAATCTTTATATAATCTTCTTTACGTTCTTTACTTCAAAATGCATTTTTTTAAAAAAGTGAAAAACTGTTATTCTCCAGAGCATTTGAGATCTTGCTCCTTGGCACAGTTATCAGTCTGGTGCAAATAAACACATACAAATATTCTCTGTAGGTTTAGACATTTCTTACATGGACAGGTAACACCTTAAAATAATCACTCTGGCAGCTGGGCGAAAACTAGACAACAGGAAAGGCAAAGAGAGAAGCAAGGAGTGCAGGGAGGTTGGTTTTATACTTCCAGGCAGAATATTAGGAATGAATAAGTAGTAAGAGCAGACACTAGCCCACCAAAGCCTACTTAAAGCACAGTATGGCTAAAGTTGTTTAGCTTACAATGGAAAATGAAGTACTATTTCTATAGCAGTAATGAAATAAAACAGAAAAGCAATATTACTTAATCTGATTTCTCCTGACTCCTCCGTCTTCATGCTGGTATTTGAAGGGAAGCTGGTTTTATTAAAAGACTTGGAGTTAGGGGGAGGTTTGTAAAATGTCTGTTGGGAACTTCTGGGTACTTTTAAGAGCTTTAGAAGGCAAAGGAAGTAGTTCTATGTTATATTTAAACTTACTTTAACACTCAAGGCTTTCCACTGGAAGAGTGTAGGACTTACCACTTACGATCAACATCATCTTTATCTTTGAGATTACAATGAAGAGATAACAAGGGAGAGAGACTTATATGAAATGTTTTCCTGAGGTCAAAAGAAAGAGTTGGAATAAAGCTGAGGAAGAGCTGGAATGTAAAAAGGTATTGAATACATAATAGACATCAGCTAAAGTGGAGTTAACTGGGCAGCGAATGAAGGAAGGGAGAAAAATGGAAGGCAACAATTTGTGCATGGCCCACCTCAGCAAGAGCAAAGAATCGGTGTGAAAAAGAAAAACAAAAACAAAGATTGGATGGTGAGTGTGTCTCAGCTTTGGAGAAGAGAGGCCGAGAACCATGCAATAAAATACATAACTGGCAACTGTATAAGTCAGGCTTGGTAATTTAGACAAACTTTACACTATGAATGAATTGTCAAAAGATCACCTGTACTGCCTTAGAGTAAATAAAGAACAAAAGACTCTTTTGGAAAGTTTAGGGAGCAAAAATTATCACCATGTTCACTTGAATTTATTTCATTGGTCTTGGGGAATTTTCCCCTCCCAAATACATTGAAATAGTAACTACATATATTCCCACAAAAGATAGTTTTGTGAGATATATTGGCAAAACACTGTCCTTCTTTAATTTATAAACAGTGTTTACCCTTATGAAATAGATATTAGATGACATATAATTCTTAGTTATATACTTTCATAGAAGTAGTTCCCTTTATTACTTGATAATATATTCCAAAGTTTATACTTGCTTGTGTGTGTGTGTGTGTGTGTGTGTGTGTGTGTGTGTGTAGAAGGAACAAGCCATCTTATTTCTGGACAACGGTATTGGTATTATAATTTAAACAATCTCCCATTAATGATTTCACTGGAATTGCACTTCAGTATTCTCTGTGTAAAACTGATCATAAAAATTGAGCTCAAACACATTTATATAAGGTTTCACTGTATGAAATTATCATATATTTTAAATGTTACTACTTCATACTGTCTTCAACTAATTGGGCATAAGCAAAAGAATAAAATATATGTTAAAGGGTAAATACATGCATCATTTATAACAACATGAAAATTACCAAGTTGTTAAAATATAAAGCAAAAAAATAAATCCTGTATTTTTCTCTTTTCTGGTCAAAGAAATTGTCTTAACAGCATGCTAACAAGAATCATCCTAAATTTTACAAACATGATTTTAACTGCAATGTAGGCAGGGCCTTAAATAAAGTTCTCACTATGCATCTATTTTTAATCTTTAATTCAACATGGAATTCTTAATCCACCATCTCTAAGTTGCAGGATATTTACAAAGGGTTAGGTAAAAACACTAAGCTTTTACTGAGTATTTTCCTTTAACTTTTCTCTTCCCTAAAAATAGCACAAAGTGAACCTTTTCTTAAAGTGTGAGAAGGATATATCTGGTGCATTTTTATTCTGTAATATGCAAAATAGATTCCCTGCATCAGCAATGACAATATTCTCTCAATCAAGCAAATATCAACAAACTAAATTCCAGACATAAAGTACACAGGGTTCATCAACCTTAATTTATGAAGGTCAAGCTAAGGAAAGTCATTTCAAAGCAACACTAAAAATTTCTTAAAAGTTTAGATTAAAAAATATATATATATGATCTCTCTATCTCTGTCTCTCTATATGTCTAGAAAGTTGGCATATCTGAGTTTTTGATTTCTTGTTGTTAAAAAGAGTATAAGTTGGTACTATACAATGCAGTTCTATTTTTACTTTTAGTCACCACTAGAATCCCAATGCATGGATTTGTATATGGCAAGGTCCAGCCAGCCTGCCCCAGGAGAGGGGCTGCAGGCAGTTGGCTGGCCTGCCCTGCCCCTGGTTAAACTCCCAGTTGAGGGGACAATTTGCATATTAGCCTTTTATTATATAGGATTATCTTGAATCACTTGATCATACTTACAAAGTTTAAATATCACCTGTGGGAAAAGGATAGACTTTCTTTTAAAGCACAAAGATACGCATTTTCATTTTCCCCTATTGACATATATGGACTTTTAATAATCTCCATTTTTCCCCTCATATCCTTGGAAAGATAAGGAAGTTGCATCCTATAAGGAGAGGTTTATCATAAATGTTTCCTCACAAGTTTTATGATATAATCATTCTGATTCATATAAGCCATAAAATAACAAATAACTTATTACTAATGAGATTTATTTTATTTTAAAAGTGGTCATGTACAGTTAATCTTGGTATTAATAGTAAGAATAGTTGTGATTTTAGGTTGAAGGAAGCTGGTTACCAACTAGGAGAGGAGCTTGGGAAAGTTTCTTATTATCTTATTCTGTGTGGTAGTTGCATGAAAAGTTAGTTGTTTATTCTTTACAATAGTGTATCCTTCACTTTTCACCCTCTTCTACCCAACTTTTTTCTCTGTACTCACTTTAAGTAACAGAAAAAATACTCGCTCTGCTCTGCCAAGACAGCATTTGCCCATTCCTTAACAAGGACAAATCTGGAGTTGAACCGCAGTGCAAATCTTTTGGGACTCTGTTCTTTTCTGATCTGGAAGAGTTAGGAAAATCCAGATTGTGTGCACCTTCAGCATGGTGAATTAAAAGTTTTAGGGCTTAGGAAGAGTATCAAAAAAAATCACTTATAGGAATATTTTGGGAGAAGAATCATCATAAATCTCCTTTAAATATTTCTGGTTGCTTAAAAAGTTCTTATAACCTCCTGTCTTGCTTCATCTACCTTGTTCTTTTTTTCCCCACATGTTTTTGGGACCATACCATCTCTGAAATGTATGAAGTATATATTTTACACATTCAACAATCTCCTACCACAAATATCAATGTCAATACCTTCTCCCCAAAATTTTAGAATCTTGATCTCAAAGACAAAAGGCCTTTTTAAAGGGAAGTAAAACAAAACTGGAATTTTTTATAAATTTATGATTGTAGGAAGTGGATATTGCTTCAAGTTTTTACAAAATGGAAGCTTGGAGAAGAGGCAAGCACTGAGGAAAAGCCATGGTAATTTTTAACTATTGGTGATACCTTATCACACTTAATTTTGCCTCTAAAAATACCGATGAGAAGGAATGGATTTAATTAATTATCCCCTTCAAGAACAAATAGTAGAGAAGTAATAGTAAAAAGGAAGCCTCTAAAGGAATTTGAGTACAGACATTACTTTAAACTAGTGGTTCTCAACCTTTCTAATGCCACAACCCTTTAATACAGTTCCTCATGTTGTGGTGACCCCCAACCATACTTCATAATTGTAATTTTGCTACTGTTATGAATTATAATGTAAATACCTGTGTTTTTCGATGGTCTTAGGTGACCCCTGTTAAAGTGTCATTTGACTCCCAAAGGGATCGCGACCCATAGGTTGAGAACCACTGCTTTAAACTCTTCATAGGTATGTTTCTATTCCTTAAAAATCCCACTGTTTGAAGAATTTTTAGCAGTTCAATAATTAGTTATCTTCAAGGCCAGGAGAAATTGGTGGGGGGTGGGGAAATAAAGGTAAACATAAGAACATCTAGAAAAATAATAATTTGTAATAGTTCAGGGACACATACACATACTACATTTGAAATAAATAATTTAACCTTTTATTTTAGCTTCCTCAATTCTAAAATGGTGGTTAAAAAACAGTCTCTGAAGTCACATCACCTCCAAAATTTAGCAGCTTCAAACAATAACAATGTATATCTCCTATAGGATCTGGGATTCAGAAATGGCTTAGCAGGAGAGGTCTGTCTCAGAATTCCTCATAACGCTGGAAAAAATGTTGGCGGATGCTGAGGTCATCTGAAGGACTGGCTGGGCCTGGAATGACTTTCTCAAAGATGACTCACTTACATGGCTGACAAATTAATAATGGTTGTCGGTAGGAAGCCTTCCTTCCTCCCCACCTGACCCTCTATATTGATTTGCTCAAGTGTCTTCATGACCTGGCCACTGACCTCCCCCAGAGCAACTGCCCCAATAGAAACTGAGTGGAAATGGCAATGACTTTTAGGACCTAGTCTCCAAAGTTCCAGTCTGCATCTGCACAATGAGCTGTTGGTGTTAGAGGTCAGTGTTATTCGGTGTAGAAGTGGACTACACAAGGGCATGAGTAATAGGAAGTGAGAATCATTTGGGGCATCAACATGGAAGTTTGTACCATAGTCTTCCTTGTTCCCCAATGATTCATATCCTTCCCACAGGCAGCATGCATTCATTTCTTTTCAAGACCCCCAACATCTCATTCCAGTACATCACTAACTCTCATTTCCTGTGAGGTCCAATTAGCCTTATAGATGCAATACCTTAGGTACAGCTCCTTGAGTACAGGTCCTTTATGATCTAAAGGCATACCTACATGCATGCTACCTGTCCCCTCCCCACTCTCCTATCATACAATGATACCACAGGCATGATATAACTGCTACAGACACTCTGCGTAGAAAAGGAGGGAGAAACTGGAGGCACAGAAGGAGTCGCTGGTCCATAGTAATTCCAAAAATCATCCAGGATAATATTTGAACTAGAAATATCCATACACATTGAACTTGAAATTAATTCACAATCCGTTATTTCTGCAATATCTTATTGGTTAAAGAGATTACAACTCTTCAATGGGGGGAGGAGGGTGCTGGCTACTACATCTGCAAATGGCAAAGCATAAGAAAGTCGTGTTATGAAAGCTTTCTACTTTAAATTGCATGTGCTTTATGATAAAGGGCTTATAGATTGTAAACAAGTACACTGATGTTGCTTTTTAAAGATACCTAGGTAGTAGTTTCAAAATACCAAAGGGAAGGATATTCAAGATGTGTGGTGAACTCTTATGAAGTAGGCAACCCCCCGTCCTACACACAATCCATTGTATATGGACTTGCTTGTTCTACTAACTTTCTATCTGTTGATTGAGTAGCTTTTCTCAGAGAGAAGGAAGGGTTTCCTTTTCATGTTTACTAGCCAGCCTGAAAAAAAAAAAATTACAACTCTTAGACTGTATAGCTAGGTGGTGAAGAGCATGGGCTTTGGCATCACAAACTCTGCTCTTGGACTCCCAGTCTTTCCTCGTTCCTAGTGAGGTGACCTTGGGGAGATCAGTTACCTGAGTGTCACTCCCACCTCAGGGAAGATGGAGAAGATTAAGTAAAATGATGTATGTAAAGCCTCCAGCACACTGTCTGGCCCAGAATAAGCCCTCTAATTATCATTATTATCTCACATAATGGGAATTGTCTGCACATTTCACTATTCGTTGGGTCAAAGTTTTCCCATCTGCAAAATTAAGGGGTTGGACTGGATTTCTCAGGCTTTTTGCAACTCTATCAGCCTACAGTTTTTCCAGCTGAGTTGCCTACAGCAGCCTTTCCCCCCCACCATAATAATCACTTACATTTGCACAGCACTTTTAACTTCAAAATCTTTTCATTATCTATTATCTCTCTGAATTCTTATCATCACTCTGTGAGGTGAGTGGGTAGGGTAGACAATATTATCCTCATTTGACTGGTGAAGAAAATGAGCACTGAGAGGTTGCAACTTGCCCCAGTCAGTTGTCCGCCAAGTCAAAACTAAAGGAACCTGGCTTTTTATGGTTACCGCCCCCATTTTTCTTTATCATCTGGGCAATATGGTTCCATCTTAGTGTTTAATCTACTTTACTTCAGCCCAGGAAACTTAAAAATACAGATTTTTAAAACTGCCCGGGGGGGGGAGGAGGTCACAGAAATGGAATAGGAATAATCTGGGCTGGTGTGATCAAAACCAATGAGCTGTGGGAGGGATTTTATATCTCCTCTGTCCACACCCATCTGGGAAGGTCCATTGATCATGCACCTTGACTCTTTCCTGAGACACTGAGGTGTTGTAATGTGTATTGAGAGGGTGCTGTCATTTCCATGAGCCCTGTGTCACTTTTCACAACAGGATGTGAGTAATTACTCAGTTCAGC
The DNA here is from genome assembly GCA_004026805.1 of Lasiurus borealis. Lineage (NCBI taxonomy): Eukaryota > Metazoa > Chordata > Mammalia > Chiroptera > Vespertilionidae > Lasiurus > Lasiurus borealis. The sequence goes on along the minus strand of PVJN01014927.1, from coordinate 20,396 downwards.
ACTTTCGTCCTTCGCTGTTGATTGTTTCCAAGTGCCAGCCAGACTTGAAAGTGATTAGCTTCCTTGTTATTTTAATCCGTAGCCCGGTCTGAGAAAACCAATGACTAGGAAACATGACCAGCGGAAATAAAAGGCATAGAGAGTTGATGAGGCCGACTGGATAAGCAGGGAAGACAGCAGAGTGAAGTCTGGAAGAGAGAATGAAAAGGAGGTGGAGGGGCTGTTGGCAGCAGCCTCTCTCGTGCTCCTTCCCTGAGGTGGAACTCGTGCCAATATATCGGGGCACTGAGCCAAAACGCTGGTCAAATATTGACTTTTCGTTGGCAAGCCCATCTGGCCCCACCCTGGGTCAGAGCAGGAAAGGTTTGCAGAAATCACAGAAGAAGAAGTTTAGATGAGGCATTTATTGTCATTTTAGTTCCCAAACCACAGTGCTCTTCTGGCTCTCACAATATTTACCTGGCATGGTCTTCCTCTGTCAAAGTCCTGCTGCTGATGGCACCATTTTCTTTCTAATCTTGGGAGTCCGGCGGAAACATCCTGCTAGCTAGAATGTAGTGTGTTCCCGTTACAAATGAGAACAACTTAACACACTCGCCTGTCCTTAAAGTGCTGAAGTCAACACTTCTGGAGGCTCAATTGAAGCATAAATTCACTTTGAAGATCCCTACCTTTTTTTTTCTTTCGGAAAAATGTCTGAATTATTTGCACACGTGTGAAAACGTTGTTGTTGAAAACACATGGCAAATGGCAAGACCTTGAAAGTCATTCCATGATTTCCCAACCTTCTCCCACATAGTGCTCTGTTAGTAACTTCCATGGAGGGTTTCAGAAATGTGTTGCATACATTCCACCACTTCGGTAAGGCACAGCTGAGCACTTCAAAATCAGTGCCCATCGAATGTGCTGGAGGATTCCACCAACGCTCTGTTACCAAGAAGTTGTAAGAAGCAAGTGTCTAGGTCCTCGCAGGGGAGCTTTGCCTTGCCTGTAAGTTCCCTGTGGTTGTGGCTCACATTGTTTTGAGTGATTGTTTCGTGGTTCCCATCACCTGGTCCTGGTGTTCACACAAATGCAGTTGGTTAAGCGCCTGCAAAATTAACTCTGTTCACTAGACTGATGAGAGAGCTGAGAGAGATCCCTAGGCCCAAATCAGAGTCCAGGAACAGACAAAGCCTCACCGCAGGACTAGCTTCTATTTGCCCTGTGACATTACTGATGAATTTTAGGAAACACAGAGCTGTAATATGTTTTAAAATGGCCAGACCTTTTTATTTCAGATTTGCCTGAGCTCTCTGGCTTGCTTGTGAGAGAGGCCAGCACTATCTTTCTGTCTCATACGTAATTCCCAGCTCTTGCCCACTATCAAAGATACCTACATTGTTGCAATTTAGCAAAGTTATTGAAAAGTTATTAAATACATGCTAGAGGATATGTTATGATGACCGTTGTTTCTATTTTACAATCTAGATGCAAGTGATCAAAATATAATCTTTTGCTCAATTTTTAGGAGAATCTAATATTTTTCAGAATGATTTTTCTCCTCCTAAAAAATAGTAGTCAAGGAGACTGTTTGAACAAGCAACTGGTTTTTGAAATTACAGCAAAAGAGCTTCCTTAGAAACGATGACATTTGGGAGAATTATTCTTTCAAATCTCCATCACCTCCTTGCACACCAAACGACTGTCGAGACCACGTATGGATGAGTGTTTTCCATTTCCTGGGCATGTCAGCATATCATTCAGGAATGAATTTCCCTTGCAGCCAGTCAGCAAATATGAGGAGCAGCTATACTTATACTATTTCCCAGGAAGTAAATGACTAAAACACCTTTCTCTTGACAATTTCTAAAAAATGTTACAGGTTCGCACTGGCCAACAAAATGAATGAATCTGGGGCAGTTTTATGCAACACAGGTCTAAAATATTGTCACTGCTAATAAAAAGCACGTATGGTAATAAACAAAACATGTCACTAAGGGAGAAAGCGTGTACGGTAATAAACCAAACATGTCAGTAGGAGAGAATGCAATTTTGCACTAGTCTTGCCACATTCAATAGATTATCATATAGCGATGTTAAAGCAAAAGAATCTTGGGTACTTTCAGCTTTATATCTATTTAGTTCTGACTTTACTGGGATTTGGAGCAAATTTAAATTCTTAAAATGTATTTCTTCATTGATTTCATGAGAAATTTTTAGAGAGAGTAAAAGGAATTGGGAGAGACACAGAGAGAGAAACATTGATGTGAGAGAGAAACATCCATTGGTAGCCTCCCATATGCACCCCAACTAGGGCCCAGGATTGAGCCTATAACCCAGATACTGGCTCTTGACGAGAATCAAACCCAGGACTCTTCAGTGAGGGTTAGCACTCTATCCACTGAACACAACTGTGTGGGCACAAGTTTTACTTTTTCAGTAGAAAACTTACCCCTAAATTAAAACAAAATTAAAAGTGATTATTCTAATTATCTCACTTTGAGCTTATTCTTATAATGTTCTAGAAATATTGCAGGTCAAATTGATGCCATAGAATAGACATGTATCTACAACTAGATGTTTTAATAAATATGAGTGACCCCAGCAAATATTAAGTGAGTAATTCATGTAAGTCAATCTAATAAATTTCTTTTTTTAAACTTAAAACTAAGTTCTATACAAATCTTGTTAAAAAACTAGGTTGCAATTGATTGAACAACTGGGTTAAATGTACATCTTCAGGGACAGTGTTGAGGTGGAGAAAATGTCACAAGGATTTAACGTGACCATCCAGAGCCTATATTTGTGTAAAAGACAAAAAAATTATTCTATTTCTTCTACTCGGTGATTAATGGTTACAAGCTCCTGTGAAATACTTCTTCTTTTCCAGTGGTTTCCCTTGCCTCCAAATGTCTGATGTCTATGAAAAGCACCCTTTCCCCATCTGCCATGGGATAAGTCTGACTTTCACCAATATTACAAAGGGATTCTCCTCTATGATCATGAAAGAGGGGTGAGATCTGATATGACATAAGAAGCAAGGAATTAGAGGTGAAAGTCATATGCTGAAAAAGAGGGCATAGAGGATGATGAGGTAGGGAGAGGAACTGTACAGAAAGCTAAGACTTTAAAAAAAAATCTTAGAATGCAAACAGGAAATGAATGGAGAGAGTGGGAACTAAACAATTTTGGAAAGAACTGCAGATGCCCTGAAATCTTGCCGGTGAGTGTGGGGATATGAGTGGACCAGGTCACAACCAATACAAGCATGTGCTAAAGGCCTTACTTTGCATACATGACCCCGTTGCTGAACCTGTACACACTTATTGGGCACCTCTAAGGTTCTCTTGAGGACCCTCGAGTCAATAGCTTTCCCTTTGTAAACTCTGCACTCCATCCGGGGCCAGGATATCCCCCTCCTTCTTGTGGTGCTGGGAATGGAGCTGCAGGTGAGAAAAGGTAGGCACCACATCGGGTATAACCTTTTGATACCAGGGCTAACTGAGGAGAATGTTGCCCCAAGGATACAGTGTCTGAAGCTCATTCAAGGAAAGAGCTCTGGTGAAACTGCCCTGCCCATCCCCTCTGACACACAGCCAGCCTGTCCCAGAAACCCAGGAGGGTGAGGGGAAGCATGACCACGCATTACTAAGGCGGAAGCTGGCAGGGAGGAAATGGTGGGTTCTGTCAGGTCAGCAGGCGCTGTGATTATAAACAAGTACAATTGCAATGTTGTGAGATAATCCTCGTCTGACTCAGTCCTTTATCAGAAGCTCACAGGTCGTTTTTATGAGTCTTCTGTTGGGCAAATGAAGCCGTTTCACCATGATGCCGTATTTAAATGTTTGTATCTTTGCTGGTCATTTATTTTATTTACTTTTCTTTTGAAATGGATCCATTCATAATATAAAGCAACAGAAAAGAAAACCAGGGAGGAAATGGTGCTGTATTCCTCTCTTTATGTCTCATGATCCTTCCATAGCAGGCCACTTTCCACCTGAGCAGATACCTGGGAAAATCAAATGAAAGAAAAAAAGATAACATTACTGCATTCTATTCTCTAAGTTTATTGATGAGACAGCAAGTTATTTAGAATTTAAAAAAACACACACAACAAAACATATCTTCTTCACCTATAATCAAAGGAAGAAAAAAGAATTCCAGGCTTCTCTTTTTTTAAATATATTTTATTGATTTTTCACAGAGAGGAAGGGAGAGGGATAGAAAGTCAGAAACATCAATGAGAGAGAGACATCAATCAGCTGCTTCCTGCACACCCGACACTGGAAATGTGCCCGCAAGCAAGGTACATGCCCCAAACCGGAATCGAACCCGGGACCTTTCAGTCCATAGGCCGACATTCTATCCACTGAACCAAACCAGTCTCGGCGAATTCCAGGTTTTTGATTCCTAATATTTTTCTTTTCATTTGCTTTTGTGTTTTTATTTATTTTTATTATTTTTATATTTGTAAAAATATATTCCACAGGTCGACACTCTATCCACTGAGCAAAACCAGCTAAGATTGCTTAGGTGTTTTTTTGTTTTGTTTTGTTTTTGTTTTTTAATAATTTTTAATTTTTCAATTACAGTTGGCTGATTCCTAATCTTAATCCAAAATGTTGTTGATGCTGAAAGAGGCCTCAGAAATTACGGGGCACAAGGGTTTTCCAAGTCCACTTATGTGTGGTTCTGGGAAGGCCTCTGTCTTTGGGTGTAGACAAGCTAAAGTGGCACTGCTGTTGCTTTGGGGCCTGGAGAAGAAGTGCCACCAACTTCTTGTCCCAAAGCTTCTCCCTTGCGAGCAGGCCCCTGGAAGGAACTCTGCTCCATCGGGATTTGGAAACTGCTGCTGTTTCCTGATGCCTTCACTTCACTAATGAGAACCCAGAGGCTCATGAAGCTGAAGTGCATGCCCACTGGCCAGGATATCAGGCCAGAACCTAGGAAGGCGGCCCCTCATGTTTCAAATGATTTAAAAAGTGAGAATAGAAGTTCAGTTCTGAGGCTAAGTAAAAAGGAGAAACCACCCTAGCTGGTTTTGCTCAAAGGTTGGAGCCTTGGCCCTTGGACAGAAAGGTCAAGGGCTCGATTCTTGGTCAAGGGCATGTACCTCAGTTGCAGGCTCGGTCCCCTGCCCTGGTCAGGGAGCATGCAGCAGACAGCCAGTCAATGTTTCTCTCTCTGTCTCTCCCCCTACCTTCCATTCTCCTTAAAAACCAATGACAAAATATCCTCTGGCGAGGATTAACAACAACAACAAAAGGGGGGTGGGAGGGGAAACGTGATTCACACTGTCCAAAAGGAACAGAAAGATCAGTTCCTCAGGGGAAGCTATGCACAAGGTGGCCAACTCTCCTTTCTTCTTTAAAGTCAAACCCAGAATACATACACACACACACACACACACACACACACACACACACACACACACCCTTACACCAGTATCACAGACTGTATGCTTAGCTGAAGTGTGGACATCTGCAGTGAGATTAGAGAAGTCACTCTACGCCCGAGTGCACATACATACATGTCCTTTTTATGGGTTTTAGGTTTTGAAACACTCAAGCCACAAAATATGTATAAACAAGTCAAAGATTGTCTCAGTTACCCATCATTCACAAATGACTGGTCATATTTCTTTCATGAAACTTGGGGAATATATTTGGGATGGTCTGGTTTCTATTACATGCGTTTATGAAATTCACTTTAGCAGTCCTAAGGCTTATTCAAATTTATAGCCAGTCACCTTCTCGGAGAGGCCATTGGTGAGCCACCCCCACTCCTTCCCTAGTGAACATTGGAGGTAGACATATTCTTTACATTAAGAGCTGCCGTGCGCAGAGAAAACAAATGATGGTTTTATGAACATGCAGCAAAACTCAATAAAAGTTACAGAGATACATTTATTAAACCATGGCCACTGAGTCACCTCACAGCATCAGGTAGACCAACTAATATTCCATATGTTGAAATGAATTTCAATAAAATACCCAGGTTTATTAAGGCTCTTGCCTTCTTTTCACATGACCTGCTGCCCAGCACAGCTCCAGACCAAAGTTTGAAACCCATTAGCCAGATTTCACTAGAACAAGGTCAACTCCATATTCAGGTCATGATTTAAGTGAGAGGGTAATTTTTCACTTTATGGACTTGCCTCATAAAACATTGATTTCCTCTTGAGATGCTGAGACATGTTCTGTGATTCCTGAGTAGCAAGTTGCCTTAGTATAAAGGTCACTCTTCTCTCTGGATTCTGAACTTTAATATGGGACATGTCAGTGCCCAGCCCAAATGTGAGGTATAGAAGAGAACCTGAGCACATGCTCAGCATGTGTGGTAGTTCATCCCCCATTGAAATCTGGGAGAAAAGGGGCCGTGGAGATTCAGATCTGTGTAGGAGATCTCCTGGATCTTAATCTAGGTTAAGACACATGGGTACTGAAGGAGGAAAAAATGGCGGTGAAATAGATGGGTGTGTCCTGAGTCTTGTCCCAAAACAGACAGAGGGAAGAGATAAGGGTCACACTGGGAGTGTTTGTTGGTGAGTTGAGGGACAACTATACTCCAGGAGAAGGTGGGGGACTGCTGGATGGGGCTCTCCTGACCAGGCAGCTGCTACTGCTTCTGGATTCCCTCCAGGAGCCATCAGCTTGGATGTGGAGACCACACCATCTTGAAAGGGAGGGTGGATGTTATAAGAAGCCTGAGAATCCATAATTGTGGCACCCACTGAGCAGCTGCAAACCCCAGAATACTGGTCCCCAATTGGTGCAAACACGCATATTCAAAGGAGCTCTACACTTCACCATGGAAAGGTCAGATTTCACCTGGGATAAGGAGAAAGAGAACTACATAACGAGACACCTGGAGAAGAGACACCATGGGCAGACAAAGAAACAGCCCGCATATGAAAGAAAAACAGGCATCACCAGAAAAGGAAGTAAATGAAATGGATGCAAGTAACCTGCCAGAGAAAGAATTTAGAGAAATGGTCACAAGGTGGCTGAAGAGAATGGAAGACAAACTCCACAATATGAGTAAGAACCAAGAGTAAATGAATAAGAACCAAGAAGAAATGAAAAATGACATCACTGCTATAAAGAACTCAATAGAAAACATTAAGGGTAGGTTAGAAGAAGCAGAGGACCACATCAGTGAGCTAGAAGACAAGGTAGGAAAAAATACCGAAGTAGAGGAGCTTCTAGAAAAAAATTAAAAAGCAGGAGGAGAGTCTAAGGGAACTTTGGGACAGCACAAAACAAAACCACATCTGCATAATAGAGGTACCAGAAGGTAAGAAAACTGAGCAAGGAATAGAAAACCTGTCTGAAGAAATAATGACAGAAAACTTCCCTGATATAGGAAAGAAAACCCCACAGAAATTCAAAAAGCTCACAGAGTCCCAAGCAAAATGAACCTAAAAGACAGTCACCAAGGCACTTTATAATTAAATTGGCAAACACCAATGACAAAGTAAGAATCTTAAAATGGAACCCCCATCAGGCTAGTGACTGATTTCTCAACAAAAACTCATTAGGCCAGAAGGGAATTGAATGATATATACAACGTCATGCAAAGGAAGGGTCTGAATCCAAAATATTGTACCCAGCAAGGCTATCAATCAGAATTGAAGGTGAAATCAGGAGATTCACAGACAAAAAAAAAAAAAAAAAACTAAGGTAACTTATTACCACCAAACCAGCAATGCAAGAAATGCTAAAGGGTCTGCTGTAAAAAAGAGAAACAGGAAGCAAAGAAGGAACACAGGGGTAAAGAATAAAAATGACAACAAATAAGTACCTATCAATAATAACTTTAAATGCAAATGGATTAAATGCCCCAATCAAAAGATAAATGTAAATGGATTAAATGCTCCAATCAAAAGACATAGGGTAACGGATCGGATAAGAAAACATAACCCATATATCTGCTGTGTACAAGAAACCCACTTCAGAAAAAAAGACACACACAGACTGAAGGTGAAGGGATGGGAAAAGTTTTTACAGGTGAATGGAAATGAAAAGGTTTTACAGGTGGGGTAGATAAGAGATCAACCGAAGGACTTGTATGCATGCATATAAGCATAACCAATGGAGTCAAAACACTGGGGGGTGAGGGCATGTATGGGAGTGGGGTGATGGGGGACATTGGGAAGATATGTACACTTTTTAATACATTAATAATAAAAAAAATGGGGAAAAAAGAAAAAAAAACTAGATTAAAAAAAAAGACACATGGGTACTGCTGACTATAGCTAATCTGTAGAGTTGAACTGCAAATGGGTAAGATGTAAAAACCCCTGACGTCACTAGAAAAGAGATTAGCTTCAAATAAGAGGAGAAGTGTGGGAGTCAGGGGGCAAAGGAGTATAATCAATGGAAGGCATTGCTGGAGGGCAAGGATGCTGCTGGACAGGCAACCAGAGCAGATCTCTGCGCTTCCCTGGGAAAGCATAGAGACCTCCATCTGATCCAGCGGCAAAAGCACAGTGAAGTCACCCAACTGCCGTCATCCTCGCTCGGGAAGCTACAGAGTCATTGAGAAATGTGGTAGCTCAGGGTAAAGATTAATGTCAATACCTAGTGTCATTCTGTGAGCTTGTCTTTCTGGCTTAAAATCTTGCAAATAGCTGCTCTCCGTGATAAAAAATGGGTTTCTTGAATCTCCCTCATCTATCTGTATGGATATGGAAATACCCTACGGAGCATCACCTCAGTGGTTCTAGTCCCATTTTTGTTTCTTGTGTAGTCGGCGAACAAATATTTATTAAGCCCTTCTTCCTGACTTCCACATACTTACTGAGCTGGGTATGGGAAAACAAAGTCTCCCTCCTCATTAGGTATCTAAATAGAAAATATACTTACAGAACTGATAAATGCAGTGAAACATGCAGGATGCTAAAGCAGCCTACCTCAGGGGAGACACACTTTTCCTGCAAAGGGTCACACAGACGGTGTGTGCGCTGCATGGTCTCCATGGCGACGATGCCAGCAGTGTGTCCTTGTAGCCTGAACTCAGCCATACAGACTGTATCCCTGAATAGGTTAGCTATGGCCCAATAAAACTTTATCTGCAGATACTAACATCTGAGTTTCTCTTCCTTTCCATGTCATGAAATATTTATTTATTTGTTTATTTATTCTAACCATTGAAAAACAAAAAAGATTAAAAATCATTCTTTGTTCATGGGCCCTATAAAACAATCTTCCAATCAAGTGGTGGGTCAGATTTGGCCTAAAAAAGATGCACTGTGATTATCTGAATGTTCGTGTCCCTCAAAATTCCTATGTGGAAGTCCTAATGCCCAGTTCTGCAGTGGGACTTTCAGAGGCGCTTTCTGGGTGGGGTCTTCATGAATGTGGAAGTGGCGTATGAAAGACATCCCACAGAGCCCCATAGTCCATCCGTCTTTCTGAGGACATAGCAAGAAGCCCCAGCAGTCTGCAACCCGGAAGAAATCCTCCTGAACCTGACCTGCTGGCACCTGGGTCTTGAACTTCTCGGTCTCCAGAATTGTGACAAATTCAGTCCCCTTGTTTAGTAGCCTCCCAGTCTAGGGTATGTTGGGATAGCAGCCCGGATGGACTAAGACGTGCCTTGTGTATGAACTTCTGGTACATGGTTCAGGGAGAAGGGAGTGCAGTTAAGTTCTACAGAGCTTATACAGCTTCTCTGAAGAGGTGGCATCTTCGTGGATGTGCAGAAACCAGCTGTGGGGAGAGATGTGAGGAAAGCACTGGATCCAGGCAAGGAAAGAGCACACAAAAAACCCAGAGGCCGTGAGAGCCCCAGACACCCATGCTGTACATCGATCTTTATTAGGGAATAAAATATTCAAGAATAAAGCCTTTAAAAATACATGCCTTAAGCATTTGTGGTCATTGGTCTCCGGGTCGTTAGGTAATAGATGTTGAAGAGATGGCGTAAACATCACATTACTGATCCCTTAATGAAATTTTACATCTCTTACTGTTGTCGTCTCTGGCAAAGGATGATAAATTGTTTTTCTTTCCTGGTGTATGATTATTTGGCAAAGTAAGAGAAGAATCGTTTAAAATCTCTGTGTTGATGAAAATGAATTGTCCTGTAGGAATGTTTTTCACTGAATGTTTTTGCGCTGGTCTCTGGTATTGAGTATATAACCATATGTTTGCCAGCCAAATGTTATAATTCACGTCGATAGGCTTTGCGCGGTGAAATTATGTGTAAAGATGAATAACATGTATTTATTCGTATATACATTAGAAGTCCATTCATCAGCGCTTTACTTATATGTGAGGCTTTTATGTTCCTGTAGACTTGTAACCTGGCCATCTGGATAGTATGATTGGAGAACATCCATAAAAGTGAATGATGAAAAGAAATGTCCAAATACTGTTTTATACAGTGTTGTGTGTTTTTTTTTTCTGAACCCATACTTCACGTGTGATTTCAAAGCTTGGCATAGAAAAAAAAAAAAGAAGTAGAAAAAATTACTTGCAGAGACACCTTATGTGGGAGAGAGATGATTACTTCTGTCCGTATTTCAAATCTGTGACAGCACTCCAAATCTTACCCAGATGCCAGTAAAGGAGAACGTTTTCTTCATTTTAAAAATAATTCCCAGAGAACACACCCATCTGTCTGCTGTAAGAAAATTTCCAAGTCACATATTTATATAAAAAAATAAAAACGCCAAAGCGTTAATGAGTAATCAAAAAAGCCAAGGACAACACCACCAACAAAAATATATCGAAGAAAATAGCGGGCAATAGTGTTTTAAAATGTGTTTCTGGTAAAAATGGTATCTAGGGTATCTGTTACATAAAACGTACTTCAGAGCATATCAAAGATGGCTATGAGATTCATCTCAGATGTGAAACGGAAAAATGTTGAACGATACCATGAAACAGTGCCTATTTCATATTTTCAGCAGGTGAATAAACATGTCTTTGCAGAACTTACTACTTTTGTTACCCTGTATCACTGCATAGTTCAAGAACTTGCATTGTGTAGGAATTTGGAGTGGTTTAGTTTTATAGTGGGTTATGACATTTTTTAGATATAACTTTAATTAAATTCAACAATCACTTATCTTTATACGATTTTTTTTCTTTTTAAAATGTATTTTTTTTCTTGATTTCAGAAAGAAAAGGAGAAGAAGGGATAGATAGAAACATCCATGATGAGAGAGAATTATTGATCAACCGCCTCCTATATGCCCCCTACTGGGGATCAAGCCTGCAACCCGGGCATGTGCCCTGACCAAGAATCAAACCATGACCTCCTGGTTCATAGGTCAATAATAACCACTGAGCAACACAGGCCAGGCTACAGAATTCTAAATATGAAGATAAATAAGATTGCAATACTTCCCCAAGATTTCACGTTCATTAGAAAAAAAAAAAAACAAACTCTCAAAGAACTGTGATTTGAGGGAGAGAAGTTGAGTGCTATAACAGAGGAAGAACGCATGTAGGGAGCAGAGGGAAGGAAAGGGTTAATTTTGGTGGCAGAAATCATAGGAGATTTCACAGATGAGCTGGCACTTCAGCTGGGCCTGCAAGCAATGAAGACACTGGAAATCATTTGGCTGCAAGTTCAGCCCGGTTTTTGACCAGGAAGTATTCTGATCAGTTCCGATTTGTTTTTGTTTTGCACATTTTCCTAAAGTTGTGAAAAGAAATCCATATATCATACACATTCAACTTTTTCTTTTTATTGTTGACTCTATTACAGATGTCTCCCATTTCCAACCCCTCCCACCTCCTTTGCATCCATCCATTCTGCACCCACCCCTCCTAGGCCTTCACCACATCATTGTTTATGTTCATGTTCAAGTTTTGGCTTTTTCTGAAGCAAATACCTATATCAAGTTAAAAAAAATAAAAATAAAACATTAGCAGAACCCCAGAAATTCTCCCATCAGGTCCAAGACTTCATGGGTGTGCAAGCTGAGCGGTGCTGCAGGGCCTGGCACTGACGGGGCCCCCACTTGCTTTAATGCTCTGCTGCTTCATCTTGAAATTCTTCTTACATGTTAAACGTGGGACCCAGAATTTTGGCGTTGGGCCCCACACCTTGGGTAGCTTTTTTTGTCCCCTACCCTCGTTCTGCAACACATTCTAATATGCAGCTCTCTCACCGACAATGCTAACCATAATTTTTTTATGGTATTGTTTATTCCCTAATTATACATGTCTAAACAAAGCAGTTTAATTTTGTCTTTTATGAATATTCTATCGATAAACTCGTGCAGTGTGTATTCTGCTGTCTCCGGCTTTTTTCACTCAGCACTATGCCTTTTTTTTTTTTTTTAATATATTTTATCGATTTTTCACAGAGAGGAAGTGAGAGGGATAGAAAGTCAGAAACATTGATGAGAGAGAGAGACATCGATCAGCCGCCTCCCGCACACCCCACACTGGAGATGTGCCTGCAAGCAAGGTACAGGCCCTTGACCAGAATGGAACCCGGGACCTTGCAGTCTGCAGGCCAACGCTCTATCCACTGAGCCAAACCGGTCTCGGCAGCACTATGTCTTTGAGAGACATCCTATTGTGTTTCGTTCATTTCATGAACGGTGTGTTTTTAATGAGCTCTCTCTGCTAGATCACACAGGATGGATGGGTATGTGTCGGGGAGAAGACTGGCAGCAGAGGGACTAGTTGCCAGGCTGGGCTTATTGACAATTACAATGGGAGGGCCTGGGAGGCATAAATCACAGGTTAGGAGAATCTCTGCTCTCTAGAAACCAGCATTTCGATCCCTTAGACTTTTGGAACGACAGCAGAGGCAGAACAAACTTAAACACCCCAAAACAAAAGCAGCGATGAAAACAAAACCCTACTTTGAGGCAAAGAAGCAGGCCCTGAGCATCCGGCAACAAATGATAGTGAAGAAAGTTCAATAAACCAAATAATTCAAAAAGTATACCGAGCATGCTCTGTTGGCCAAGAAAAATAAGTATTCTAATTGTGCAGAATACACAGCATATACACACACACATTTATATGTATAAATGTATGTATCACATACATTTATGTATCACACATCTACATGTGTGTACAGTGGTACCTCGAGATACGAGTTTAATTCGTTCCGTAACCTTGAGGCGTCGGAAACTATGAGACGCCCGAGTTGTGGTAAACTGGTGGGTCGTGTGCAGCCGGCCAATCCGTGTGATTACTCCTATCTCAACTGTTGCTCGTATTTCAAAGCAAAAATAGCTCGCTCGATGGCTCATATCTCAAAAATCTCGTATGTTAGGGCACTCGTATCTCGAGGTACCACTGTACACATTCGTAGATGTGTGATACATACATTTATGCACACACATTTCTTTGGCCTGAATGAATTTAGGTCTAGAAATAATATGAGACAAGAAATAAGAAAGTTGTGTGTTTTTGTTGTTGGTTTTTTTTTAAGTAAAAAATGAGACATTCTGAGGCTGTGATCAAGGGATCCATCCGTGATGAGAAAGGGATGGGGCCGTGGAAGAGGGCAAAGGATGAGAAACAAGATAACTAAGGCTGGACAGCGCTGGGGGTGTGCGGCAGGTAGTCACCTTCTCCACGCACTCCCTGCATTAGTGACTCAGTGATGGGGGGGGGTGAGCTCCCCACGCAGTGCGGATTAAAATCACCTGAAGTGCTGAGACCGGTTTGGCTCAGTGGACAGAGCGTCGGTCTGCAGACTGAAAGGTCCCAGGTTCGATTCCGGTCGGGGTCATGTGCCTTGCTTGCGGGCACATCTCCACTGTGGAGCGTGCAGGAGGCGGCTGATCGATGTCTCTCTTTCATCGATGTTTCTGACTTTCTATCTCTCTCCATTTCTCTCTGTAAAAAAGTCAATAAAATATATTTAAAAAAAAATCACCCGAAGCTTTCTAGCAGAGGACATTTACCACCACGGGGCAATATTTTATTTAGTTGGTAGCCCACTAAAGGTACATCAGACAATACAGTTCAGCATTCTGGGAAAAGCATTCATTATTAACTACTGGTGACCTCAGTTAATAAAATCATCCCTTAGAGTGCAAAGGCAATGTGACAGAGCCAGTGTTCAACGATGTGTATTCCACATGAGAGAAAAGCAAAGGGCGAGGATTTAAAAAAAAAAAAAAAACTATGCCAATTTGCCCTACCCAGTTAGGCTCAGTAGATAGAGCTTCAGCTTGTGGACTGAAGGGTCCCCGGGTTCAATTTCAGTCAAGGGTATACGCCTGGGTTGTATGCTCTATCCCCGGTAGGGGATGAGGGGATGTACAGAAGAAGGCAGTCAGTGAGTCTCTCTCATCATTGATGTTTCTCTCTCTCTCTTCCTTTCCTTTCCTCTCTGAAATCAATAAAAATATATATTTTTAAAGAAGAACTGAGCCAATTAAAGAGAAAAAGATTCTGAAAAGAGTAAACATGTGACAGTTATCACAAACAAGTCATATTTGTTCAATTTTTTTTTCTATGCCCTTAGTATGTCACAGAAACTACACTGGACAGTTTCACATACATTATCTTGTTATCCTCACAACAATCCTTTATATCTCCAGTTTATAGGCGATGACTTTGATGTTTGAAGAAGTTATATGTGTTCTTTTGCTGTGTCACCAGTTACTCAGACATTTAGCAGCTCAGAATGTGAAACATTATTATCTCACAGTTCCTAAGAGTCGGGACTCTGGGAGTGGCTTAGCGGGGTGGTTCTGGTTCAGAGTCTCTCAGGAAAGAGAGGTCAAGCTGTCACCGAAGGTGGCAGTCATCTGAACACCCCAAGATTTACTTCCAAGTTCACCCGTTTGGCTGTGACCTCCCTTTCTCACAGCAGCGGGAGTAAGGATCTCAGGTCCTGGTAACAGGAAGCTCTCTGCAGTGTGGCTTGTTCTAGAGTGAGAAACTCAAGAGAAACAGAGGCCAAGATGGAAGCCGCAGCCCTTTATAACTTAACTAGTGGATCAGTGCATGAAATTCATGCATGGGGAATAGGGGGGATCCCTTAGCCCAGCCTGTACCCTCTCACAATCTGGGATCCCTCAGGGGATGTACTGCCAGACATCCCTCTCACAATCTGGAACCACTGGCTCCTAACCACTCGCCTCTCTGCCTGATTGCCCCTAACCATTTTGCCTCAGTCGCTGCTGCTGTGGTTTCGTCCAGAATGACATCCAGAAGGTTGTTCAGCTGTCCGGTCTAATTAGCATATTGTGCTTTTGTTATTATAGATCTTGGAAGTGACATACCATCTCTACTGCCGTGGTCATTTGGTCACAAAGACCAACCCTGATACACTGGGAGAGAAGACTCTTCAAGGGTATGAATGCCAGGAGGAGGGAATAGTAGGAACCGTCTTGAAGACTGGCTGCTTTAGAAATTAAATACATTGTCCAGTTTCAGCGGTAGAAAATGACTGAGCCAAAATTTGAAAGTAATTCTGTCAGACTAAAAAATCCAGCACTATTTCTGCTTCATATGAGTTGTTGGATATCAGGAAAATACATATATTTAAGTGTGACTTCCAAAGGAAAGATGAGAAAGTATACTTATCTCTCACCCCACAATTATGGAACAAGCATGAAAAAAATTATGTGCAAATTTAATTGCCAGAAAGATTCTGAATGTCTGAAGAGTGGTTTGGTGTTTGAGGTGGACTCTATAGGCTGGCTTTACCTAACACCATTCTCCAATTATCTCCCTCTTACCTCCCTCTCTTATAAGCGGTAGAAAGTTAAGTATGAATTTTCCCAGCCTCCTCTGCAGCGAGAAGAGCATTCGATTCAGGACCTGCCCAAGGAAGTTTAATTGGAAGTCTCCTGGTGCTTTGGATAGAAGAGAAGGTCTTCCTTATATATCCTCAGCCTCCTCCCAGCCCCATCTTTTCCTGACTTGAATTCTGAGACTGCCTTTCTCTTCACTGAACTGTGAAACCAAGGCCAGAAGAACTCGGAGTCCAGACTTCTTGTTATGTGGTAAATAACCCTGCATCTGTTTAGCCCCGCTCTCCTTACTTAGCAGGGTTTCCAATGAAGTACTAACTATTCCTAATTCTTTCGCTCTGAGGTCACTCGACAAGACATTAACAATAAAATCAGTAAATCCTGAAGGAAGGAGGGAGGTGGAGGGTGTTAGAAAAGTGGCTAGTTGAGAAAACTCATTTCTAAACAGTCTCCCACGTAATCTCAATTTCCACATTATACCACTGAGGGGTAAGACAAGGTAAAACCACCACAGTCAGGTATCTTATTCTTTTGTCTTTGTTTCTAAACAGTGTAGGACATCCAGATCTCCTTAATTCCGTGAAAAGAGGACCGGGGTCCCTAATGGACAGCTACTCACCCTGCCCCAGACCAGCCTCTGTGACTGCTCTGTGGGTTGGATCATTCATTCCCTTTGCTCATGGGTCAGCTC
The DNA here is from genome assembly GCA_004026805.1 of Lasiurus borealis. Classification (NCBI taxonomy): domain Eukaryota; kingdom Metazoa; phylum Chordata; class Mammalia; order Chiroptera; family Vespertilionidae; genus Lasiurus; species Lasiurus borealis. Next base: position 4,032 of record PVJN01014927.1, on the reverse strand, counting down.
AGCTGACTGAGGTCTTTGATGTGACAGTCCCTTTGCGAGTATCCACTGAAGAGGGTCCGTGCTGCTGTGGAGGGCTACCCCGGGACCCTCTGCAGATGCTGCCATCACCGGAGCTACAGGCTGTGGTGGAATGTTGCAGAAGCTAGGGCCAGATGCTGCTGGCACCCTGCTGCCTCAATGTCCCAGACACTGTGCTACTCTACTGGCGTCTCTTTCCTCTAAGACAGTGGTTCTCAACCTTCCTAATGCCGCGGCCCTTCAATACAGTTCCTCATGTTGTGGTGACCCCCAACCATAAAATTGTTTTTGTTGCTACTTCATAACTGTAATTTTGCTACTGTTATGAATCCTAATGTAAATACAGTGGTACCTCGAGATACGAGTGCCCTAACATACAAGATTTTTGAGATACGAGCCGTCGAGCGAGCAATTTTTGCTTTGAAATATGAGCAACAGTTGAGATACGAGTAATTGTGTGGATCGGCCGGCTGCACACCACCCACCAGTTTACCGTGACTCATAGTTTCTCACACCTCAAGGTTATAGAATGAATTAAACTCATATCTCAAGGTACCACTGTATCTGTGTTTTCCGATGGTCTTAGGTGACTCTGCTAGCAGTTCTCAAGCTGTGGGTTGAGAACCGCTGCTGTAGAGCATCTTGGGCTCCAGCTATCATTCTTGGTACGTAAACGTCACATAAAGTGAACCTAATGGAACTGGTAGCTTTATGCACTGGTAAAAGTTTATGTGAATTAAACAGAATAAGAACAGGCTGATGGCTTACTATTTGGGAAACTGCATGGGATGGTGCGATAGCATCCAGAGAGTTACCTGTTGCTTACATTGTGTAATTAATTGGAAAGTCAGTCAGTCTCTGTCACACGCAGCCTCCTTCCACCAACTACCCTCCCCCTACATTTAAGGAAGGGTCTTTCCAGAACCACATGCAAACCTCAGGATAACAGGACTGTTCTGTTCTTACATACTTATTTTGTTCATCCAGAGGAAATGCAGTTGTATTTGTAAACGCCATTTGTATCTTCCAGCCACCAAATATTAACTCCCGGGTCATCCTACAGAAACTGTGTTATTCAAGCTAGGAAATTTTACTACCTACAAGACTTAATGGGAAAGTAAACTTCTCAGGCATGCAACGTTCAGGAATTTCCATCGGCACAATGAAAATACAACAGTAAATGCTGCTTATGCCTGCAATTCTATTCAAATCAAACACCGAGAACAGTTCAGAGAACATTTCAGCCTGAAACCGTGTCAGCGAAAGCGTCTTTTTTTTTTTTCTTTCTGATAAAGAATTTGCAGTTTTGAGAATAAGCTGTTTCCCAAACACCCTGGCAAGAGTGAGGGGTAGATTTGTGTTCAGCCTTAGGAAAAACTCGTGGCAAGAGGGATGGACGCCTGGGTGCAAAGTGACAAAGCAAGCAGACATGTGTTAACGATGCAGAAGTCACTGCCCCGGGTTTGAATGGTGCTGACACATCAAAGGGCACCGTGGGCCACAAAGAGGATCGTTGCTGGGAAGGGACTAAACCGTGTGGGAGAGTGCAGCTGAAGCCTTTGATTCCCCAGTTAATTATGCGGGCCGGCAGCGACGTTCTGCTGCCCCCGAGGTCATGAACCTGAACATGCTTCATCCCACCTTCAGGACAAACAGGCGAACGGCCCCAACCCGGCTGTCATCGGAGACTTAAGTCAAGAAAGCAGCAGCTTCAGCGCAGGAGATACACACATTCCCATCCAAACTATTACATAAGACAAGAAACGTCTTCCTTAAATAAGTACTTACACGTGTTTTATTCGACTCTCTGACCAGGAAGCTATAGAGTACCTCATGCCTCCTTTGGGCTGTAAGTTAAAATAGGCACAAAAAACTAGAACTGGGTTTCTATATTCTAAATAATCCTATATAATGAAGATGTGATATGCAAATGATCGTTATGCTGTGAAGCATAACGACTGACCTCATAAGGGCAGGATCACGGATCAGCAGGAGGGTGGGGCAGAGAGCTACAAACGGGCAGTGGAAGCTACAGAAGGGGGCAGGGCAGCAGCTATGAGGGGGGTGGGCAGGTGGTGGGAGCTACCAGAGGGTAGGGCAGCGGTGGGAGAGCTACTGGAGGGCTGCAGTGAGCTACTGGCGAGCTACTGGCACATGGATTTGTGTGCAGGGCTACTAGTTCTATGATAAAAAGACAAAAAAAGACTAAAGACCAAAATGTTAACTTTTTGTTTGGGGGTGATTTGTTATATGTACTTTATTCTATCTCTGTGTGTGTGTTTTTTAAAGTACATTCCAAATGTATTACTAATGAAAAGTATATACATGTTTTTCTTATCGTGGCAGGACAGCCTATGCAACTGCAACATTTTCTAGACAAACATGCTCAAAATGACTCCGTTTCTGAGTTCAGGTAGCCGAGGCTTGATTGTAATTTAGCATGCACTAGACAAAGACACTCAAGAGATTACACAGCTAAGGCAGTTTCATTGAGTTCATTTAATTTCCCATTAGTAATGGAATTTTTAATCACATAAGTCACAGGTTGGTATGTGTATTTTCACCAAAAATGTGGGCATATGAGAGATGTGGAGGTTCCCTCTGTAATTATTTATTTGGAAATATTGAGAAAAGGCCTTTAGAACTTTTAACAGAATCTGACCTGACAGACATAAAGGAAATTAGCAGTATCTTTTTTCATTGAAAAAAAAAAAAAAAGAAAGGGAGAAAGAAAAGCTGAATTGGCATCTTCAGAAGTTCATGCAACCCAAATTTAGACGCTGAGCAGCTTCATGCTGCGTGCTGCACAGTCACTGTTGGATACAGGTTCATTTCTACTCGATTCCCAAACCCACACCTGCCCTTCTTCCTTGAGCAGGTGCCTCACCATCCTTCTTTACAGAGAGAAGCTTATTTATAGCTTGACCTCTCTCAACTTTCCACCCTCTCAGCTCCAGCTTTCAGGTCTCGTAGCTCTTCTCTCCTCAGCCTTCCCATCAGAGTCCGCAGACCCCTGCTCACCCTCACTCCTCAGAAACTTCTATTCAGAGGGCATCCTATTGCTTGCATTTCAATCTCTCCATATTTACTGAGGCTGGCTTTTCTATTTAAAAGCAAGCCAAAAGATAACCATAAAATTAAAAAAAAGCAAGAAGCCTTTAAAATGCTAGAAGAAAACACCAGTTGTATAAAGTATCCTGCAGTATGAGACGTCTTTCAAAGGAAGCCCATCAAGGAAAAGATCAATAAATTCAAAATAGGAATATCGTTAAAGTCTTAATAAAAAAAAGAAAGCATAAACAAATCAAAGACTAATAACTGATTAAATTATTTACAATGGAAATGGTTAACGGAGGATAATACTCTTACCTATTACACAATGTAACCAGTATACATAATCAACAATTACAAATCAATGAGAAAAGGATGAGAGGTCCAATAAAAAACATTGCTGATACCTTAACTGTTGAGAACAAACTTTCCATGTGTAAAAATAGCAATCTGAAAGTCTCATGAAATACAGAATTACAGTCATATCTCTTGAAACATATTCACTATATTTGAGGGTCATTTTACTATAAATTAAGGTTAAGAGAGATAGAAATACCATAACAAGAATCATTGATATTTTTATATCTTCCTTCTCTGAAATCAATAAAAAATATTTTTAAAAAAGAATTATGGCTGTAGCTAATGACAGATTAGTAGTTCATCTATGTACACAAAAGAGTAATATGCAAATTGACCAAATGGCTGAAAAACCCGAACGACCACTCGACCAGTCACTATGAGGTGCAATGACCACCTCTCAGGTCCTCCTCACAGCCAGCAGGCTCCAATTGCCTAATGGTGAATGGGGAACCAAGGGTGGTTGGTGGCAGGGGGCATAGCCAGCTGCTAGCTGCTGGGGAATATGACCTTGATAACAGGCCATGCCTAGGGACTGTACCTGTACACATATTTCATATGCTGGGCCTGTAGTTTTGATTATAAGAACACTTGGCCTCCAACAAC
>PVJN01014926.1:0-43834 GCA_004026805.1 Lasiurus borealis | reverse complement strand
TTTGTGTGCTACTTCCATGTATATCCTCTTGTTCTGCATAAGTGGAGGAAGTTGATAGTGTTCTCCAAGTTACTGTAGTAAGGATGGAGGCACAGTGAAGGGGTGAAGGTGGGACAACAAATAAAAGGGTTATGTGAATACTCTGACCATAATATTGGCAGATATCACCTCTTCTTCCTAGCTTCCTCCTCTCTAGATCATTTCCTTTCACTGGCACTGACCTCAAGTACATATTGATCAGAGTACTTGACACTAAAGCACATATGACCAATTGTCTTAACCTTCTGTAAACTCTTGTGACACTTTTAAGATTCAGATGGTCTTTTAAATTCAGGCCAACTACCTATGTTCTCCTTTTAATGGCCTCAGGGACTCAGCCTTTTTTTCTTCTGTTTCTCTTAAAAAAAAAAAACAACACAAAAAAACCTTTATGATTTCCTCATTAAAGATAATATCTACTTACTTTAGAAAAATCAAAATATAGACACCAATAATTAATATGCAAATCTATTTCATTTTGGTATATACATTTACAAGTTTTTATTATACTAAATATAAAAGAATGCATGCATATAAGTCTATTACATTAGTCCATGACAGAAATATGAGCACACACATACACACCCATAAAATTGACCACAATTGTTTCATAACCAGCATTTGTTCTTTGCTTTTCAAAAGAATAATTTTTAATTTCACATTATATCGTTTTTAATGACGTCTAGATTTCCATTATATGATTATGCAGTAGTCTCCTCTTACCCATAGGGTTCACATTCCAAGATCCCCAGTGGATGCCTGAAGCCATGGATTATATCAATCCCTATATACTACGTTTTTTCCTATCCAACTCTACGTACCTATGATAAAGTTTAATTTATAAACTAGGTGCAATAAGAGATTAATAACAATAGAAACATTATTATAATATACTGTAACAAAAATTACATGAATATGGTTTGTCTCAGCAAACTAGCACAATTTCAAAGACAGAAGAGTCATTGTTACCGTCAATTTTAGCAACCTCAGCATATGACTTTTTTCTTATTAAATCAAGAACTTTCACCTTTTCACTAAAGGAAGCACTCTACAGCTTCTCTTCGGCATATATAAATTGCCAACACCATTGCTGCACTCTGGGGCCATTATTAAACAGAATAAACATAAGCACTGCAATACTGAGACAGTTGGTCTGGTCAACGAGATGGCCACTGTGTCTGACAGGTGGGGAACATTTATAGTGTGGATATGGGGAGTGATGGCATGAGATTTCATCACACTACTCAGAATGGCATGTGGTTTAAAACATGAATTGTTTACTTCTGGAATTTTCCATTTAATATTTTTAGACTGTGGTTGACCATGGGTAACTGAAACCATGAAAGCAAAACCATAGATGACAGGAAACTACAGTACCACCATTTGTTATGCTTCTATTGTGAACATTTCGGGTTCTCAGATATTTTTTTTTTTTTGGAGGGGAGCGTTCCTAGATCTTTTTGAATTATATTGATACTGCTGTGACAAACATTCTTATGTCAAAGTCTTTGTGCATATTATCAATTTCAATTCCTACAAGTGAAATTCTGCGTCTGATGTGCATATTTTTGATACATATTGTATTTACTTCCAGAAGTCTTGAACACTGTTTTACTCCTATCCGAAGTTTAAGAGAGAATTCTTGCTACTACTATCTAATTATCATTAATTGGGTAATCTGATAAGCCTGAAACAGTATCTCCTTTTCTTTATTAGAGCTCTGGCATTCACCCTATTGGAGAGCATATTCTCACAAATAGATGCAGAATAGAAGACAGACAATCTTTTTTTTTTAAAATATATTTTATTGATTTTTCACAGAGAGGAAGGGAGAGGGATAGAAAGTCAGAAACATCGATGAGATAGAGACATCGATCAGCCATCTCCTGCACACCCCACACTGGAGATGTGCCCGCAAGCAAGGAATAGAACCTGGGACCTTTCAGTCCGCAGGCTGACGCTCTATCCACTGAGCCAAACCGGTCTTGGCAGAAGGCAGCCAATTTTTATTGCATATCCAGACCATACTGGGCATCATGCTAAGTTCTGGGGTGGCTTAAACAAATATAGCACAGTTCCAGTTACCTTGCATTTGTTTGTAAGGGGCCTGGAAGTGAGGTTTAGAGAGATCAGTAAACACCCTGGGATCACAATAGAGTGCATGAAGGGTAATAGCGTGAAAGTGCAATGGGAACACTCAGTTCGGAAATGAAGCCAGATGCGAGTATTGGTCTGAGTATTAACTCAATATCTGAGTTAAGACAAAACAGGAAGGGTTAGGAGTTAACCAGGTATAAAATGAGTTTTCAGACAATGAAAACAATCTGTGCCAAGGCAAGAAAGTCTGAAGCATTTGAAATTGCCTTGTTGGAAGAGGTAAGAGGCCTGGTATTGCTAAGGCAGAGTGTATAAGGTGGGGCAACTGCAAGGAATATGAGTAGAAAGCTACCAGATTTGTGTTATGAAGACGCTGGCTCTCAGCACTTAGGATTCTTTCCTTGTGGGTGGTGAGAAATCCTGGAAGATATTAAGCAGGAAGTCACATGATTAGGTCTGTGTTTTGGAGAAGTAACTGGATCCTGTGTGGAGGGTCAATTGGAGGGACTACAAGCTTAATGATGGGAGCTGTAGGAGTCTAGTGCCTTAGTTCCCTGGAGAACTCACACAGCAAAAACTCACACAGGAGGAATGTGGATGGAGAATTTCAACAGTAATGTCGGTGATGGTAACAGCATTTGGGCTATGAGAGTTGTCCACTATGAGAGAGATGGAATGTTCTCACTTGGGCCATTTGGCTGAATAATGGGTTCATTTTAGTGATAGGATCCATTTGGTTCTGCATTCCCAATCCTCTCCTTTATCTTAAGGTGCCACTCCTGTTTTGTATGAATACATTATACTGCTTTGCCACAATCTGCAAGGAAAATAATTTATATGGAGTTGGATAAAATAATGTAAATAAATTGCTCAAGGAGATGGAAGAGTTAGAAATTACAATTAGGCTGGAGATATAATGGTGAAAAAAGGATATGATAAATGGAGGTGAAGAATATGTTTATTAGTACATCTACACAATGGGATACTACGCTGCTGTAAAAAAGAAAGAATTCTTACCATTCGCAATAGCATGGATGAAACTGGAGAGCATTATGCTAAGTGAAATAAGCCAGTCAGAGAAATATCACATGATCTCATTCACTTGTGGAATATAATGAACAACATAAACTGGTGAACAAAAATAGAGCCGGAGACGTAGAAGCATCGAACAGACCGTCAAACTTTAGAGGGAAGGCAGGGGAGGGTGTGTGTGGGGGGTAAGAGATCAATCAAAGGACTCGCATGTATACATATAAGCATAACCAATGGACATGGACAGTAGGGGGGGTGAGGGCATATGCTGGGGGGTAGGAGTGGCTGGGGAAAGGTCAATGGGGGAAAAAGGAAACATTAATATTATATGTAATACTTTAAGCAATAAAGAATTAAAAAATATGTTTATTACTGTGATTGCTGTAATGGTTTCCTGGGTGTATGCATATATCCATACTCAGCAAATTATATACATTAATTATGTTCAGAGTTTAGTGTATCAGTTATATGTCAATAAAGTTGTTTTACAAAAACAAACCATTAAGGGTTTGGTTGGATGAGGTGAACAAGAATTTGCTCATCAAGTTCTGAAATATTTTTAGGAGCTAACTGTGAATATATATAATGGGAAATTTAGGACAATAAAGCTTAGTAAGTATACCTTGTGACAACAGGTGGAGATACCCTGTGAAACTATTAAGAGAGTCAAAGTTTAAGTCACATATAAGAAACTTCCAGATGAAAGTTTAGGTATGGCCTTTACCTCAGTTACACAGGTGCAAGTGCAGGCACAATATCCCCACAGATGCCTATAGGTGTGAAAAAACATCGTGGTTTGAGTATTTAGGGGCAATATCCTAAAAGACCACAAGGTGGTAATGTCATTTCACAAGTCTGTCTTTCACTTGGGTTGCTTCCTTTTTTTTCTGTTTGTATTTATGTCTTTATTTCTCTACTTTTCAGTCCTTTTAATTTTTCTGTTATTTCTTTTGATCTTTCACTTCTCATCATATTTCTTTAACTGGACATTTATTATAACTAATGCAATTTTTTTCTCATTATTCATAGAATAGAACTTTGTTTTGATGCTCACCAAAATTTATTGCAGAAAAATTGAAATGTATGTGAAAGTATCCAGAATACTACAATAAAATCCTATGTACCTATCATGCCACTGCAAAACTATCAATTCATGGCCCTTCTTGTTTTAACCATATCTCCACTGCTTTCTTGCTTCCCATTTTATTTTCTTTTAAAAAACTATTGATTTATTGATTGATTAATTTGAGAGAGGAGAGAGAGAGGAGAGAGAGAGAGGGGGAGAGAGAGAGAGAGGGGGAGAGAGAGAGAGAGGAGGGAGAGAGAGAGGAATATCGATTTATTGCTTCATTTATTTATGCATTCATTGTTTGATTCTTGTATGTGCCCTGACCAGGGATCAACCTGCCACCTTGACATATCAGGTCAATGCCCTAAAATCAACTGAGCTACCCGGCCAAGTTCCTATTTTATTTTTAAAATCGTTATTGTTAAAAGTATCACTGAAGTGCCCCTTCCCCCACCATTAACCTCCTCCACCCTGTTCCTGCCCCCCGCCCCCAAGTACGTTAGTCTGTTTCATGTTTCCCCATTTTATTTTAAAGCGATTCCAGTTCTGTATCAAGTTTGTGTGTAAATGTGTCTGTATCTGTCTCTCATATGAGGTCTCTTGAGTATAACCACATGCCAATATTACTCTTAACTTCCTTAATTCCTTCATATTACAAAATCCACTTGTTCAAATGTCCAGTTACCGCTTACTAACAATAAAGATTATTTTTTTTAACTAGAGGCCCAGTGTGCAAATTCGTGTATGGGTGAGGTCCCTCAGGGAAGCCTGTGGAAATGGGGCCCCAGCTCGTGCCCCCAGCCTGGTAGCCCCAGATTGCGCCCCCAGCCTCACAGTCCCACAGCCCTGTCTGGCATCCCTGTCTTGGTCTGATTCTGCCCCCTCACCTGCTCCACCATCTTTCTTGCTGGGCAACTGATCAGGGCTGGGCCCCCCACCCAGCTGGCTCCCTCCACGCCTGGGAGCTGGGCAGCAGCCCTGCCTCCTGCTGCCACTGCTGTTTGTCGTCTGTGGAGTGATCGGTGGGGTGATCAGGCCTCCGCTTGCATCCATCTTGGCCTGGCGCCAAATGCTCATCTGCTCCACCACCCTGCCATGATCCCATTGTTGTTGGGGTCCATTGGGGCTGGCAGTGCCTCCACTGCTGCCAGCTACCAGTGCTACATGGTGGACAGCTTCCATGTTCTGCACCACCCCCTGGTGGTCAGTGCATGTCATAGCGAGCTGTCTAACTCCCAGTCTTCTAGTTGAATCACTCACTGCTCCAGAAGACAATTTGCATATTAGGCTTTTTAATATATAGGTTTTGTCTGTTGGATTCAGAACTCAAATAAAACCCACACATCATGACTACTTGAATTTTATCTTCACCTTTTTTACTATACAGATTCCTGATTTCTTTCTCTCAACTTGCAATTTATTTTATTGATTTTTTTACAGAGAGGAAGGGAGAGGGATAGAGAGCTAGAAACATTGATCAGCTGCCTCCTGCAAGCCCCCTACTGGAGATGTGTCCTCAACCAAGGTACATGCCCTTGACTGGAATCGAACCTGGGATCTTTCAGTCCTCAGGCCGATGCTCTATCCACTGAGCTAAACTGGTTTTGGCTTCAACTTGCAATTTATGTGTTGCGGGAACTATGTTATTTTTCCTGTAGTTTCCTAGAGTCTAGATTTTTGTGACTGCTGTCAATTTTTAAAATGGATAGTGAAGCATTTTGTAATTTTCCAGGAAAAAATATGTAAGAAGGTAACTACTTACTTTGTTTTTTTGTTGCTGAGCTTCTGAACATTACTGGAAAAAATGACCCATCTGTACAATTTGTGGCACAGGCATCTAAGCTCTGGCGGACTATCAGTACAGATCAGATTATCACTTTTCTTGCCTCGAATACGTTTTATTTTCCTCTGTTTCAAACCTTTACCCTGCTTTTTAAACTCTAAGGTGTATTTCTTCTATCTCTGGCACCATGTTCATTTGCTACCTTTTTCCTTTTTCCTAGATCCCTAGTGGGCAAATTGCGGCTCGCGGGCCACATTGCAGCTCTTTGGCCCCTTGAGTGTGGCTCTTCCACAAAATACCATGGCCTGGGTGAGTCTGTTTTGAAGAAGTGGCATTAGAAGAAGTTTAAGTTTAAAATATTTGGCTCTCAAAAGAAATTTCAATCGTTGTACTGTTGATATTTGGCTCTGTTGACTAATGAGTTTGCCGACCACTGATCCAGGATAAGAGCTCTGTGGCCTATTCCTACCTCTGTAGTTAGCAGTTTGCCTTCAGTCTTCACTTCCATGTCCCAAGGAGTTCTCTCTAAAGATTCTAATGATCATCTAGCTTCCAAATACAAATGGCCCATCTTCTGTGTCTTATTTCATCTGGGTATAGCTAATAGCACAACTGATCACATCCAGCTGTGTCAGTCTCTGCTTTTCTACTCTCTCCTCTGGCGTTTCCAAAAACACCTTTTTTTTTTTCTCCCCCTATTTTCCTCTTACCTTCTCAGAGTTACTTTTTTTAATTTTTTTGCTGGCTTCTCTGATCTCTTAAATTTTGAGGTGGCTTATGCTCCTGTCCTCTCTCCCTCTCCTCGGCTCTACCTGGTTTTTCCATGGCCTCAGAACCATTTCCAACTCTTCACTGATTCCAGATCTCTAAAACCTGTCTCAACCTTTCTCCTGCACCCCATTCCCAAAACACATAGCAGTCTGGGATTCTATAGACAAGGAAAATGGTTCTGTCGTGTGAATTCTCAGTCTCTGTCACCATCCCTTCAGTTTCCCAAGCTAGAAATGTTAGTCAGCTAACACTCTCATCTGTTCACTCCATCCCTAAATTCCTTTGAGTTTTATTTCTTTCATTCTAAATATTCTTGTGGAGGTTCTGATGGGCAGTGTGCTAGGCAACAGGGATTCAGCAAAAAACCCTTCTCTCATGGAATGTGCAATCTAGTGGGAGAGAGATGATAAGCAAGTCTTTAGGGAATATATGGTATAAAAGGTGGTGGTGAGTCGTATGGAGAAATTTCAAAATGTATCTTGTTCTGGCCTTTCCTTTCCACCTGTGTGGCCACTGGTCTGGCTCAGGCCTCTCTGTGTCCTGAGATCACTGTTGTCCTGGCCGCCTCCTGGTTCTTCTCTGTACTGCACTCTATTGTCCATACTTCCACTTGGCTAATATTCCATAAACAAGCAAGCAGCAAGCAAACAGAAACCAAATGTCCACATTAACACTGCAACCTTTTGGCTTCAAAGAAACTACCTCCCTTACCTGAAAGATAATATTCAGACTTTGTAGCATTGCAGTGAAGGCCCAACTTAACCTTCCTAGTCTGCTGCCTCTCACCTATCTCTTCCCATCGATATTACCACCATGTCAAGCTTCTTGCCTTTCCTGGTAAATGCCCACTGTACTTTAGTATACTGCCTGCTCTTCTCTCCAGAATATTCTTCATCATATGTATGGTCTGAGTTGCATTCCACTGGGGAATCTTTCTTCAGTTCTCTAGGCTGTTAGCTTCTTCTTCTTCTTCTTCTTCTTCTTCTTCTTCTTCTTCTTCTTCTTCTTCTTCTTCTTCTTCTTCTTCTTCTTCTTCTTCTTCTTCTTCTTCTTCTTCTATAATATACTAGTGGCCCAGTGCATGAAATCATGTGCATTAAAAGGGGATTAATTAGAGAAAATAATTTAATATTGCTATTTGCCCTTTCTCTATAATAGAAGTGTCAGAGATGGAAGAAAATTAGTAAAATGTATATGAAAACCTTCCTCCTGTCAGAGTCTGGGGCTCACCATGGGACCCAGAGTCAAGTTCCCACCCACCCACATGCACTTCAGAATCACGTGAGACCCAGATCCAGCTGTGCCCCTCACCCCTCCATTGGTCTAGATCCAGACCTGGCCAGTCCCACCATTGTCAAGTCCTGTCAGGCAGGGGGTGTACCACAGGTCCCCTGGCCCAGCACAAGGGGGCATGGCCTGAAGTTCCCGGTTAATCCCTGCCAGGCAGAGAGGTGTAGCCTCAGGTCCCCTGTCAAGCCCTGATGGGCAGGGGTGCAGCCTGAGTTCCCCCGACTCAGCACTGGGGGTGCACCGTCAGGTCCCCCATCAAGCCTTGCTGGGTGGGGGGCATGGCCTGAGGTCCCCTGTCAGGCCCATCTAGGCAGGTGGGGTGCAGCCTCTGGTCCCCTGGCCTGATTCTGGGGCAAGGGGAGCAGCCTGAGGTCCTCTAGCCCAGCATCAGGATAGGAAGTGCACCTTAGGTCCCCTGTCAAACTCTGCAGGGTGGGGAGCACAGCCTAAGATTCCCTGTCAAGTCCCACAGCGTAGCCTCAGGTCCCTGCCGATTGCTTGTTAAGGCTCTTTATGGGAACTTGGCCTCAGATATGAGTGCGGCCATCTTTGTGATGGAGTGACAGTTAATTAGCATATTTGATCTTTATTAGATAGGATTCTTTTTTTAAAAATATATTTTATAGATTTTTTACAGAGAGGAAGGGAGAGGGATAGAGAGAAACATCAATGAAAGAGAAACATTAATCAGCTGCCTCCTGCACACCCCCAAACGGGATGTGCCTACAACCATGGTACATGCCCTTGACTGGAATTGAACCTGGGACCCTTCAGTCCACAGGCCAACACTCTATCCATTGAGCCAAACCGGGTTAGGCTGTTAGCATTTTCATCCACCATTCTGAACCACTGCTCTGTTTTTAGCTCTGGAATAGCTGTAACATGTTTTTGTTGGAATGTAAGCTGAAGGTGGAGGTGGGGCAGAAATATTGTTTCCTGCCTCCGGGTGACTCGACTCTCCACCTGACTCCAGGACCTCCTGCAGGGTCTCACCCGGGGGTGAAGAGGAAGGCAGTCATCTGTGAGCAGGGCCCAGGCTCGGTGGCCAGGCAGGCCAGGCTCTGACTCTTGGTCTGGCCACTCAGCAGCTGAGTGGTTTTGGACAAATTTCAGGTGCTCTCTGTATCTCACAGTCTCCTCATGTTAAATGGATATTGGTTATTTAACATATTTCACAGAATCGGGTCGAGATGAGTGGAAATAATGCGTATAAATTGCTGCACACAGTGCATGGTGAGCCGTGCATGCTGAGGAATGCTAGACTCACCAGAAGCTTATAAAGTGAATGGAGCTGTGTGATCCCCCGTTACATGATTATATTGTAAGCTGATAGCCCCCATGGGAGAAAGACCACTCACTATCCCTCTAGTGGCGTAAGGGTACTGTAATGAAGGGGACCTGAGAATACTCTGATGGGGCACATGCCATTTTATGCCTCCATCTGGGTCTGACCTGTACCCTTTCGTGGGAAGCACCATATTGGGGAAGCACCTTACTTAGGGCGACATCAGGCCTGTTATCAATTGAGGCAAAGAATTTGTTCTGAGAAATGAAGAAGGTAGGTGACCTGAGGGAACCTTCAAAGAAACAAGCTAAGAAAACACACCCTCATACCCAGCTGGAATTCCCAGGCAGGAAGGAGCAGGCTCACAGCATGTGTCCCTTGGAGGCAGGAGTAAGTTCCAAGGAAGGTACTGGAAGGGTGTAGGAACATTTTGTGTGAATTTGGGTGTTTGGATGAAATGCCTTGAAGGCCTCAAGATAGCAGCACAGGCTGTAAATAGATAAGGAGAAAGAAGGCAAGAGGAGCGAGCGTCTCAATGAGGATACAGGCAGCACGTGGCTCGAACTGGGCAGGGGTCAGGGAGATAAAAATGTTACTCAAAACAGCATTACAAGAGAGTCATGACTGATGATCCTGGACTTGATGTTCCTTTCTGCGGCTGTGACTGATGCTTCTAGAATGATCTAAAAAGTCCCAATGACTGAAGTCTGTTTTACAACATGAAGGAGGTCTGTTACACTTGTCAAAACCTCTGATACCAGTGCAGAAAGAGAATTCCTATGCAATTTGGCATATTAATAGGAACTGGGGCTAGTATGGGAATATGAGGGTGTGTTTTCTTACCTTGATCAGATGACAGTGCCGTGACTCCGGGGACATGCCTGTCGGCACCTCCCGCAGACCTCAGATAGCGCCCATTAATCACTTGCATTGATGTCACCCTCTGGCGGCCAGCCTGGAAGGCTCCGTGAAAGGTTAATCTCCCAGGGTGTTTTGGGATTTGGAGGGCAGCATTCGGAAAGCCTAGTTTTAATTTTGATAAATGAATTTAGCAATAGTTCATCCAACTATGTTATGAAAGGCCATGGGTGTATGTTTGTGGTAGGCTAGAGGAAGAGGGAATATGGATCTTTTTCTGGTGATAAGCTTTGTTCCTGGGCAGACAATATACGCTCAGTAATTATTTTTCTAGTTGGAGAATTTCAGGAGCCTGTCATAGCTTGTTGGGGGAAGGGTCTAGGATTATTTTTGCTACTTTTGTCTCTCACGTACTGGGTCCAAGGAATTGCCCTCTTTATCTTTCTTACTGCCCCCTAGCGCTATCCTTCCAAAATGCAGATCTGACCATTTCATATTAGCATGTTTTTGTTCTATAATCTTGCAGTCCTTCAAGGTTTTCTAACTGTTAGGACAAGGGCTATATTTTGTATATGGTTTACAACGTCCTGAGTGCCTTAGTCTTTATCTATCTATCTATCTATCTATCTATCTATCTATCATCTATCTATCTATCATCTTTCTCCCACTCAGTGCTACTTGTCACTTTATGTTTCAGACATCTTTAAATCACTTATGGTTTCCAGCTTAAATTAAGGTCCGTAGTCAGTTGAATTTGTGTTCATCAAAAGAGAAATTAGCTAAAACCAGTTTGGCTCAGTGGATGGAGCGTCGGCCTGAGGGGGTCTCAGATTCGATTCTGGTCGGGGGCATGTACCTTGCTTGCAGGCACATCTCCAGTGTGGGGCGTGCAGGTGGCAGCTGGTCGATGTCTCTCTCTCATCGATGTTTCTGACTTTCTATCCCTCTCCCTTCCTCTCTGTGGAAAATCAATAAAATATATTAAAAAAAAGAAAAAAAAAAAGAGAGAAATTAGCCGAAACCGGATTGGCTCAGTGGATAGAGGGACTGAAGGGTCCCAGGTTCAATTCCGGTCAAGGGCACATACATTGGTTGCGGGCACATCCCCAGTGGGGGGTGTGCAGGAGGCAGCTGATCGATGTTTCTCTCTCATCGATGTTTCTAACTCTCTCTCTCTCCCTTTCTCTCTGTAAAAAAATCAATAAAATATATAAAAAAAAACACAAAGATTATTTTAGGAAAGTATGATTTAATTAGTAAATGCTTAGAAGAGGTTAGAGAGCCCTAGTTGGCTTGGCTTATTGGATAGAGCAGTGGTCGGCAAACAGCGGCTCGCGAGCCACCTGCGGCTCATGAACCTCTGTTTGCCTCTCTGTTGACTAAAGAATTTGCTGACCATTGGACTAGACTAAATGTTACCATGTAGTTGGAAGCTGTGAGGATTAGGTAATTGTGGCATATTGTGTGGAAAGAGGTAAAGGATATGATAGTAGTCGGCAAACTGATTTAGTCAACAGAGCGGCAAACCGTGACTCGCAAGCTGCATGTGGCTCGAAAGCTGCAGTTTGCCCACCACTGGAATAAAGTCAATACTTTTTTTTTTTTTTTCAGTCCAATTGGCCCTTGGACTGAAAAGCCACAGGTTTTATTCTAGTCAAGGACACAGGCCTCAGTTGCACAGGCCTTGGTTGCAGGCTTAATCCCTGGAATTGGGAAGCAACCAATCGATGTGTGTCTCTCCCCATCCCTTCCACTCTCTCTAAAAAATCAATGGAAAAATATCTGTGGGTGAGGATGAACAACAACAACAAAAAGAGGTTAGAGAGATTTGAAGCATGCGATTCTCCTGGTGGCTTTGAAGTACACTGCTTTGCGTTGTAGGAGTGACATGTAGTTAGGACCCGAGGGCAACCTGGAGCAGCTGAAAGTCACCCCAGCCAATAGCCAGCAAGGCTATTACAACAAGAATCTGAATTTGGCCAACAATCTACATTAGCTTGGATGAGGACCCTGAGTCCCAGATGAGATCACAGCCCTGGGCATACCTTGCTCTCAGCCTGGAGAGACCATGAGCCAGTGGTTCTCAATCTTCCTAATGCCTCGCCCCTTTAATACAGTTCCTCATGTTGTGGTGACCCCCAACCATAAAATTGTTTTCGTTGCTACTTCATAACTGTAATTCTGTTACTGTGATGAATCATAATGTAAATATCTGATATGCAGGATATATTTGCATTGTTACAAACTGAACATAATTAAGGCATAGTGATTAATCACAAAAACAATATGTAATTATATATTGTGAAATATTTATTCCTAATTACAAATAAATGAAATTTTGTCTTGAAGCATGGTGTAGCATGGGTAACAGTCTTAATATAACAACAGTAAATTACATTGCTACATTTTGCGACAGTATGAGTAAAAAGCCAACATCAGTACAAAGGTTGAGATTGCTTCTTTATCACCAGATCAGAAATTCTAGGGGCAGTCCTTGCAAGAGCACAATGAAAATCATCTTCGACAACAAGCCTACTTCTGTATTTAGACTTGATAACCAACAAGCTGGAAAACCCTGTTTCACAAAGACATGTTGTAGGAAATGGAAAAAGAAGGTGCAACACAATCTCAGACAGAACAGGATATAACTGCAAACACTTGATCCAGAATTTTGTAACTGGCATTGTGGAGAAATTAGTTCTCGCTGCATCGCTGTTAATGAGTTCAATAAACTCCTCTTGTGCTGTCTCAGGAACACCTTCAACTTTAACTGTGAATGGGCTTTTAGCAAGTGCAAATGGGATTTCAGGTAGACTTGGAAAATACGATGAAATTTCGTCTGCAAGCATGTGCAAGGGTTCTTTCACAGAAATTATCATTGTAATCCTTTTGTTTGGTTCAATGTCTTGTTCCTCAAAGAAAGCAGATAAGGTAGGCAACATGTAAATTTTATTTTATTTTTTTAAAACAATTTCTTTTTTTAAAAAATATATTTTTATTGATTTTTCACAGAAAGGAAGGGAGAAGGATAGAAAGTCAGAAACATCGATGAGAGAGAAACATTGATCAGCTGCCTCCTACACGCCCCCCACTGGAGATGTGCCCGCAAGCAAAGTACATGCCCACGACTGGAATCGAACCCGGGACCTTTCAGTCCGCAGGCCTTTCAGTCCGCAGGCCGACACTCTATCCACTGAGCCAAACCGGTCTCGGCGTAAATTTTATTTTAATCCAATTTGTTGTTGTTGTTGTTGCCAAAACTGAAGTTTCATTTGCAATGATTGAATGTTTTCAGATAAACCGAGGCATGATGCATTTGGTTCTTGCTGTGATAAATTTAATTCATTCAAGATGGCAAAGATGTCACCAATATTTTCTGCAGTTCACTTTTATTGCTGAAAAGGGCTTCAAACTGCTGTCTTGCTTTCTGATTAAAATCCGTTTTTACCCTCCACACAACCAAAGAAAAAAGTTTTGAGTTTATCACGAAGCTCAAAAACACGTTTTAAAACTTTTCCTCTTGACAATCATCTCACTTCAGTGTGAAATAGCAGAGCATTGTTTGGCAATCTGACTCATTGCCCAGTTGTGAAAACAGTCCACTGTTTAAAGTGCTTGCCTTTACAAAATTGACAGAATTTATGATGCTTTTCATTACTTCTTGTAACTCTTGTGGCAGTGTCTTCGTTGCTAATATTTGCCGATGAATCATACAGTGAGTTCCGATGACTTTTTGTTACTCATTCAGTACCAAACGTTGAAATCCAGATTGACATCCTAGCATAGTTGGAGCACCATCTGTGCAAACACCACAAACCTTTTTTCCCCAAGAAATCTTATGCTCTTTCAGAAATGAACCAACTGTGTCAAATATATCACGTGCAGTAGTTGTTGTTTCAAGAGTTTTGCAAAAAAGAAACTCATCTTTAAAGTCTCCATCATTAATATACCTCATGTAAACCAGTAACTGAACAGTTTGCAACATCTGTAGATTCATCAAGCTGGATACTAAATATTGGAAGTGGAGCAGATTTAATTTTCTCTATTACCTGGAAAAGAATATCAGCAGACATGTCATCTATTCTTCTGCAGACAGTGTCATTAGATAAAGAAATTGCACTCAATTTCATAACAAATTCATCTTCAGTTGTAACTTGAACAATGTCTTGGGCCACTTTCAACAGTAAATCCTCAGCAATGGTGTGAGGTTTCATAGCTCTGGCGATTCTGAGTGACACCAAATATGAAGCTTCAATGGCTGCTACTTTTTGTGTGTGGTACTTGCCACCAGTGTCAAGACTGGCTTTGCCTCTAAAATAGTTGGTATCCTTGCTGGCAAAGCTTGGATACTTGCTATCAAAATGGTGTTTTAGTTTGTTCAGCTTCATAGATTCAGCTGATAGAACTTCACAACAAATAACACATTGTGGTTTCTCAATTCCTGCTGTAATTATTGAGGTAAAATCATACTGTAAAAAATCCTCACTATATTTTCTTAATGTTATTCTCTACATGATCAATTGTCATGGGATGGTTTGCTAATGAAAATAACATGTAACAATAGCTTTAATAATGCAAAAGATGATATATGGCATAGTTCAGTCAATACAGTTCCTTAAAGTTTCCTATGATTTACCATTCTCTGGGTTTTTGTTTTACATACCTGTTACTCTCACAAGGGGGCAGTATTCACATCAAGCACAGCTGATTATAAAAAGATGAATCAGTATCCAGATTAAGTTCCTGTAGTACAGATTTTTTTTGACTGGGTGCTGCCATCTTGTGGCTGTGGACACCACCATATTTGAGGGCGTGACAGTCAATTAGCATATTCCCTCCTTTGGCTGTGGGCACTGCCATGTTTGTGAGGGCATGGCAGTCAATTAGCATAGTCCCTCTTTATTATATAGAATGCTATTCTTTGTTTTGCCTTATGTTTAGTGGAGGGCCACTAAAATGTTAAGATATCTAAGAGACTTATCTCTTTCCACCTTGATGAACTTTTTAGAACTTTTTTTACAGTAGTTGATGATTTTATAGCACATGATTTTACATTTACCCAGTAATTATAATTCATGAAGTGTCGTTTTACCTGCAATACTGCTGCTTTCAGTACAATAGCTACTTTTAACAGAGTAGCTGCTTTCAACCCAGCAGCTGCTCTCTACACGTGTGACTGGTCTGCGTAAGTACATTATGGTGCCAACCCTGTCACCTGTATTTGTATGGTGTGTATGTGATGGGGTTGGTGTGATGATGTCATCATGCTGGACACTCGTATGTGGGCATATCTACATGTGGGCGGACTCACCTGATTCTTGTGTTTCTTTAGTCTGCTGTTAGGTCTCTGTATAATATTTTTTATTTCAGTCAGTGTATGTCTAATTTCTAGTTGGTTCTTTTTCATATTATCGACATTTTCTAGGAAATTGTTGAAAAACCTTATAACCATGGTTTTGAACTCTATATCCAGTTGTTTATTTTCCTCCATGTCTTTTATTTGTGATCTGTTCCTTTGTCTCTGCATTTTTGCTGCTTCCCTGAATTGGTAAAGTAGCTTTGTGTGCTAGTTGTCCTATATGGCCCAGTAGCTCTGCCTCCCCTGTTACCTGAGGTGAACAATCTTGGTGCACCCCTTTGTGGACTGTGTAGTTAAGTCTTGATTGTTGTTGGTATCACTGAGGGAATTGACCTCCAGGCCAATTGGCTGTGAGGATCAGCTGTCTGCGCCAGGACAACTTCTGTGCTGGAGCCAGCCTTATGATATAAGACTTGCTAAATTGCAAAAGCCTCTGTGCTCAGCTAGGATGGGGCAGAGTCTCAGGGCTGAGCAGACATCCTTGGCTTCCTGTCAGCCCTACCCTACAGGCTCTTGGGTCTCAGTGTCCCTTGGTAATCTCTGCAGTCCCTTTGCGCTCTCTCTTGTGTGCGCCTCCAGACCTCTGAGGCTCCCCTTGAGTTTTCATGTGCTCCAGGGACCCGTATAAGTCTGGGTCCCCAGGATCCCACCCAAAACTGGGGTTCAGTGCAGTCGGGACTGGAGTTCAGCATAGTTGAGAGGTTTTGTCTTCCTCCTGCTAGAGAAAACCAGCCATACACTCAGAAGTCAGTCTTCTCTTCTAACACTTGTGCACGTGCCTCCAGACCTCTGCCTTTCCCAGCTCCACTAAGTTTCCATGCACTCCTCCCTTTTCCCGACAGTCCAGGTTCCCCCCCATATGAGTCTCTCCTAGAACTGGGGTGCAATGTGGTCAAAACTGGGGTTCAGTGCAGTCGGGAATTTCCATCTCCCTCCTGCTAGAGGAAGCCAGCCAAGCCCTCTGCTGCCCGTGTTCTCCATGCATGTGTCTCCATACCTCAGCTCTTTGCAGCTCCTCTGAGTCTCTGTGAGCCTCTCTTTTTTCTTCTAGTTGCAAAATTTCCACTCAGCCAGCTTTCCTGTGGGTCTGGATGATGTCTGTTCTGTCTTTTAGTTGTAGTTTCGAAATTGTTGTGCGAGGCAGCAGTTTAGGTGTTCACCTATGCTGCCATCTTGGTTTCTCTCTAAGACATATATCTTTAAAATATGTTAAAACATATATGATAGATTATATCATATATAAAATAGTATATATGTATCCAATTAAAACTATTAATAAAATGAACATTTACATATATGTCATCTATTTACTAAAATTTCATTGTGGTTTTAATTTATATTTCCTCTGTAATTATTTATTTGAACATGTTTTAATATATGTGTGGCCTATTGTGCTTCATCTTTCACGAGATGTCTGTGCCTTTTGTTCATTTTGTGTCTTTCTGTCCATTGAGGTTATCTTTTTCTCAAATATTTATAAAAGTTCCTTATAAAATATGAATATTAGTCTTTTCTCAGTTATATGAGTTGAAAATAACTGCTTCCAGATTATAGAATGATTTTTTTTAGGCTCTTAATGTCTTCTTTCATTGACCAGAAATTCTTAATTTTAATGTAATGAAATTTATTAATCTTTCCCTTTACTGGTTATGCTTTTTTTATCATTAAAAGACTTCTCCTTTATAAAAATATTTAGAAGATATTCTTTGACTTAACATTTTTTTCAAAATTTTTCCTTAATATTTTTATTTTCCATATGCATAACCAATTTTTCTAGCACCATTTATTTAATAGCCCATCCTTCATCCAGGATCTCTGATGTCAGATATGACATAAATCAGGCTTTCATAAATAACTGCTATTTTATTTCATTGACTCATTTCCCTGGTCTCACACTAATACCATAATCTCTTAATTATTATAACTTTTATTCAAAAATTTTCTGTGTGGTAAAGTACCTGACTCTTCCTAGTCTTGGCCTTTGACCTTTCCATATGATTCCCCTCAAAATTTCATTATGAAATGAAAAGAAGTTGAAAGAATTTCATGGCAAGCACCCATGAGCCCACTACCTAGATTCTACAATATTTTGTTATATGGTTTTGTCACATAAGTACCCATCTCTTTATCCATCCATTAATCTACACGTGATTAAAAAAATAACTTTTCATGTCTCATAAAACCTTACTGGGCCGAAACTGGTTTGGCTCAGTGGATAGAGAGTTGGCCTGCAGACTGAAAGGTCCCAGGTTTGATTTAGGTCAAGGGCATGTACCTTGGCTGCAGGCACATCTCTAGTAGGGGGTGTGCAAAAGGCAGCTGATCAATGTTTCTCTCTTATCGATGGTTCTAACTCTCTATCCCTGGCCTTTCCTCTCTGTAAAATATCAATAAAATATATTAAAATAAAATAAAACAAAAAAACCTTATTGGATTGTGATCAGAATGAAATTGAATATATTGAACACATTAGTGATAATTGACATAGTTACAACACACACGTGTACATATATCCCATACACATATTATAGCTGTCATTTGTCATCAGCACCATTCTTAAGAATGTGAGATGACAAGTCAAATGACACAAACACACTTAGTTCATCTACTTGTCTTACATATGCTAAGGACTCATTAGTTAAATCAAGTCACCTGGCCAAATCCAACATCAGTGGGGCAGAGAAATACACCCTGCTCCCTAGAGTGCACTGTGAGGTTACACAGCAGAGAGAAGGCTTTCACATGTGATGATTATATGACATAAACTATGTAAAGTGCTTAAAACATAGTAAATGGCCCTACCCGGTTTGGCTCAGTGGATGGAGCGTCAGCCTGCAGACTGAAGGGTTCCAGGTTCGACTCCAGTCAAGGGCATGTACCTTGGTTGCAGGCACATTCCCAGTAGAGAGTGTGCAGCAGGCAACTGATCAATGTTTCTCTCTCATTGATGTTTCTAATTCTTTATCCCTCTTCCTTCCTTCCTATAAAAAATCAATAAAATATATTAAAACAACAACAAAAACACACACAAAACCATAGTAAATGGTCAATAGTATTTCCTATTCCTATTGTTATCATTTTATGTAAAACAGAGATTAAACTAGTTGATCTTTAGAATTCTTGGTATGATTTTTTATGATTTTTACTTTCCAGTTTATCATTTAAGTAAGAGTCTCCTCCACTCCCTCTGCTTTGTCTCTCTGTTCCTTTTTTTATTATAATATAAATAATAGCTTCAGTTTATGATTCCAGATTTTGGCTCTCAGTAATAAATCTCTTTGGTATCCTTATGATTATAGTTTTGTAATATTTAATAATCTCAGAATCGTCATTTGTTATGAAATTCAGTGCTGTGCCTGGTTGAAGAAACATAGGCTGTTTATTTACTCTTCTGTGTCTGCACTGGCTGAATGTTATCTTGGGCAGATAACTGCTTTTGATTCAAAGAGGCAACATGATTTCAGACATAATTACTACAGAAGTAATTGCTCCTTGGCAAATGGGACCTGCCAATCTGCCCAGACTTCAAATGTCAAAGAGCCAGCTGAATGCAGGGCATGTTCAGATCCTCTAATGGAAATCCATTGCCCTTCTCAAATTTGGCAGTTGAAGAGACTAGGATTTTAGCCACCCGATTGCAAAATGGGACTCTTTAAATCCCTGTTTCATCTAAGGCCTAAAGACAAAAGAAGCAAGCCAAGGAAGGTGCAAGATCACTGAAAACACATTTGAGAAGATGGTAGCTATGAACTGATTTTAAAGACTATCTATCTCCAATCTATGAAATAAGTTGGAGAGATCTAATAGGGTGAGTGGGAGATCTGAGAGGATTTTTTTAGAAAGAGTTTTTAGTATGCTGCTCATCCCTTTCCTCGTAGGGGTGGAATAGAGAAGAGGCTTCTTCTTGACCTTAAGTCAAGCAAATGGACTTCAAAGGGATGAAATGGAGACTCTGCTACGGTTCTCTGCTTATTGGAGGACACAATTGACTGGTGTCTGAGACAGGTGTGATGCACCTAAAAGCAAGATGCTCTGCCTAGAGCTTCCTGTTTTGACAGGAGGACAAGAAATAACACCTGACTCTTTTCTGTGGATCAAATATGGGCCACATGTGAGAAAGAAACTGGCCTCAAACTGCCTTAGATTCTGCATGAATACCTATGGTAGGGAGGGCAAGGAGAGCTCTTCAGCAAAGGCTGCAAGTGTATGATAGAAGTTAGGAGTGACAGAGCTTGTGAGCCATGAGTCAAAGCAAATGAATTCTCCTAGTTCTGCAGGTGAGACGTTTCAATGAGGGCAGGAGCTCTTCAAAGGATTCTTAGCGCACTTCATGAGTGCGAGTCAGCTTTATACAGCAGCCAGCCTGAGGGAATCAGTGCCAGATTGCATCAATTTTGGCTCAAGCAAGACCTTCCTCTGTATTCTTACCTCCTCTCTTTTCCTCTTCTGACCTCATCCCACCTCCAATCTTACATGTGGGAGAGGAAACTGACTGGTTGGAGGTGGAAGAGAGGGAGAAGCAAGAGAGGAAATTGTGGAAAGGTTGAATGTGCAGGCCCAAACGAGGAGTGCAGGTCCAAATGAGGCAGGAGAGAAATTGTAACTTTAAACTTTGTAGTTTTGACTTGACTTTTAATTATAAAGTGAAATGCTGTTTTAGAAAAAAATTGACTCTATTATCTGAGAATGCCTGGAAAAACCATTTCCGTCTTCCCAGAATTTCTTTCAGGAGCAGAGGAAGAACTAGCCCCACAGAAAGAACCAAGATTAAGGGCATAGGTGAAGACACTGGTTTTATGATTGCACCC
This sequence comes from Lasiurus borealis, assembly GCA_004026805.1. NCBI lineage: Eukaryota > Metazoa > Chordata > Mammalia > Chiroptera > Vespertilionidae > Lasiurus > Lasiurus borealis. Next base: position 23,443 of record PVJN01014926.1, on the reverse strand, counting down.
TGCTAGTTCTACATGTTCACACTTCCAGAGAGGAAGTTTTAATATTTTTATTTTCTCTAAGCACTTTCTTGATTTTTTATTCTAAAGAATGTTGGTTGGCAACTCATATACTGAGTACTATAATCTCTATCCACTAGGACAGTGGTCGGCAAACTCATTAGTCAACAGAGCCAAATATCAACAGTAAAATGATTGAAATTTCTTTTGAGAGCCAAATTTTTTAAACTTAAACTTCTTCTAACGCCACTTCTTCAAAATAGACTCTTCCAGGCCGTGGTATTTTGTGGAAGAGCCACACTCAAGGGGCCCAAGAGCTGCATGCGGCTCGAGAGCTGCAGTTTGACTAGGAGACATGGAAGGCAACTGGTGGTGGGCTCAGAGGATGAATATAAACTGAAAGTTACCCAACTGATGACTTGTCCTGCACCCTTATTTAAAAACTCCTCTCACAGGTAGTCCTTCGACTCTTCTAAATGATTTCCCAATGTAACTACCAGAATCATCTGGAAGTTTAAAATAAATTACAGGTTCTTATGCTTCATTGTGGACCCACTGAATCAGAATCTCTGAGAGATTAAGGAAGAGTCTTACAAATCTGTAGTCTATGAGGCTGTGTAATTTGGCATTTGTGAAGATGGGTGAGATATTTTGAGAGTACTGGAATCTACAGTGAATTCATTGTTCTAAAAAGATCAGGTATGCTGGTGACATGAGTAAGGCTTTGAGAGTTTCTGTTATGTATTCTTTGTTTTTCTTCATCTTTAAACATTTAGATTACTATTTTAAGCCACTAGATAGAAGTTAGCATGTTTACTGGATTGGTCTTTTTCCACTGTATTGGAACATTGCTTCCATTCTAGTGGCTTCTTGGCCATCTGGTAATTCTGTTGATGGGAGCAAAAATGGAAAACAGAGGGCACTATTAGCCTACAAGTCCAAAACATAACAGTTGTCTGATTTTCCACCAATCCTGCCAAAACCAGGCCAATGACAATATTGTTTCTAACCCACATGCCTCCTTCAGGCCAATTTGGAAACATCTCTTGTGGCAGAACAAGTCTGTCACTAATGGAAAAAGATCAACAGGTTAAAAAATAAAGATCAGATCCAGGAGTTTTGCCAGCATCAAGAAATATGCTTCATCAGTGTGGCTGGGTATAGGATTATGATAATTCTAATATTCTTTGTCTTTTGCTTTGGAACTCTTTGCCAGTGTTGAATAAGAACCAAATGCAATGCAATGGGCTACTTTATTAGTGTTCTCTTAGCCAGTATACTAATTATTTTTCCTGACAAATGTCTGGGAGGAGGGGTGTTATAGTAGCCTGATTTATGGCTACCTCATTTTGCAAGTCATATACTCATGTTAGGATAGCACAAATAGAAGACTATTTTAAGTGCCAGAAACATGAAATGTTAAACTTTATTTCTGAGTGATTTTATTTTTATTCTTATTTTAGAAGCATTAAAATATTTTTTTGACAACTGAACAGTGAGGGAGATGTTTTGGCTGGTCTAAATACCTACAGACTGAAGAGAAATGCATATATCTACTTAGTGAGATTTGAGTATATATTTGAGCTGAAAATTTTTAGATAAGGCACCCTCTTTACCTAATTAGACACTGGTGGTCAGTAGGACTGGGAAACGGTATTTTATTATTCTTAAGTTGAAGAGATGAGGATTGTTTTGGTTGAGTGAGGAGTCAAAAATATGATAATTATTCTCAAATGATTGAAGAGTTACCCTCGGGAAGAAATTTTTTGATGCACCAGGGGGTAGAATTAGAGTTCTTTCTTTCAATCCCCATATTGAGTTGGTCATTAAATACTGATAATGATCATATCTCCTTATCTTTCAAATTTGTTGATTCACCTGTATCCTCACTTCTTCTACCTTAGTTCCTCTTTCAGGAAAAACAGAGAGAGGGTAGGGAAAGAAAGGTGAAGGAACTTATAAACCATTTACAGGTCTCCTCTCTGTTCCTTCCCTGGTTCATTATTTATACGTCAGAGTAATTGTTAAAATCAGAAAGCTATCATGTTCCTTTCTCACTCAACATTCTTTAATGATTCCCCATTGCCTGGAGAATAAAGTCCATACTCCTATCATGATGTGCCATTTGCCTCTTGCAGATTTCTACCATCCTTATCCTCGTCTCTTTACAGCCTTTTATTTTGGAAATAGTGAACTGCTCAAAGTTTCCTAAATATGTCATGCTCTTTTAAATTTCCATACTTGTTCTCATAGTGTTCTTTCTCTTTGGATTTCTATTTATTTTTTTAGAACTCTAATATGTTCTCTCTGAAGTCTTCTCTGATCAGTCCCTTAGCAGAGTTAGTGCTTCTTCCTCCAGCTTCTCACAGCACTTTGTACATTTGTGTATTGGCATTTATTAATTCCATTTTCTGGTCCCTTTTCCCTACCTTCATTACACTGTGAGCTCCTGGAAGGCGATTGTGTCTACAGTCCCAACCCCTAGCACAGTGTGTTTCTGCAATAGAACTGTGTTGAGGCTATTTACAAGAGGATTTCATCTCAATGTGAGTTAGAACTTTTAAACAATTATAGCTGTTCAAAAATTGAAGAGGCTGCCTGATAGGTATTTAACAAATAACTAGAATACTGAATGAGCTGTGAACAATTTAATCCCCTGTCACTAGGAAGTATTCAAGTCATTTGACAGGCTCATTCAAGCATCATAAGAAGCGCTTCATGATGACCAATTGAAAAATTTCCATCAGAAGCTATTGGGCTGTACTTTTGTTACTATATTTTGGGGAGCATTTTTATATATGCATACACATATGCATACACATATTATATTTTATTTATCAAAGCTTTTATTTATCTATTTATCTTATTAAAGTAAATTTTTTTCCAGGTCATAATTCTCTTTTTTTTCTCTGTAGAAAATATGGTTTATATTTTAGGAGTGATTTGTTTCCAACAATTTATGAATTATCTCTTCAAATACAACATATTATGTAACTTTATTATTTACCCAACTTTTTAATATAGAAAAAGTATTATGTATTATTGTGATGTACCCTCCAAGGTTTTAATTCTTGCAACTACACTCCTTCAAATAAAGCAATGCTCTTGATACTATTTTTTAAAAATATTTTTAATGATTTCAGAGATGAAGGGAGAGAGAAGAAACATCAATGATGAGAGAGGATCATTGATCAGCTGCCTCCTGCACACCTCTCACTGAAGATCGAGCCCAAAACCAGGGTTTGTGCCCTATCCGGGAATCAAACCCATGCCTTGATACTATTATAGAGTTGAATAATGCATTCTAAAAAGAGAATCTTGCCTGACACAAGGGCAGGATAATATCACATAGTAGCAGAGAGGAGGCATAATTTAGGGATGCTTTAAGATGGCATAACAAAGAGACAAAAATTACACAAGTGTCAAGCAAGAAAAGTTTATTTCTCTATTATATAAGAGGGTGGAGGTAGGCTGGTAGCCCAGAGGAGTTAGTATATCAGCCAATCAGTTCCTAATTGATGCTTTGCATTCCCAAGGGCAGCTGTTTCAAATGGAGCATGCATTGGAAACACCTGGAGGGGTTTTTAAAACAGGAAGTGCTGGGCTCCAACTCTGGGCTTTCGGATTCTGGGTTGGGGACTGAGAATGAGTTTCCAGGTGATGCCGATGCTTTGGGCCAGGGAACAGCACTCCAGGAGGTGCTGCCCTACAGTGCTGTCCTCATCCTCACTAGCCCAGGGGAGGGGAAACACAGAAAGTGGAAGAGATATGGTCCAGAGGTTACAGATACTTTTTATGCCTAAATTATCTTTAGGCTGGACATAGTCTCAAGTCCATATCTGCTACCAAGAAAAGCAAAAATGTAATGGCTTATATTATTATTATTATTTTAAATTTCTTTATTAATTAAGATGTGACATATGTGTCCTTATTTCCCCCTTAGTCACCATCCCCCCACTCATGCAATCACCCTCCTGTTGTCTGTGTTCACTGGTTAGGCCCATATGCATGCATACAAGTCCCTTGGTTGATCTCTCCCCCTTACCCACACCGTTCCCTATCTTCCCTCTGAGGTTTGATGGTCTGATCAATGTTTGTCTGTGTCTGGAACTGTTTTTGTTCATCAGTTTATGTTGTTCATTATATTCCACAAATGAGTGAGATCACATGATATTTATTTTTCTCTGACTGGCTTATTTTGCTTAGCATAATGCTCTGTAGTTCCATCCATCTTGTTGCAAATGGTAGGAGTTCCTTCTTTTTTAGTGCAGCGTAGTATTCCATTGTGTAGATGTACCACAGTTTTCTAATCCACTCGTCTGCTGATGGGCACTTAGGCTTTTTCCAAATCTTAGCTATGGTAAATTGTGCTGCTATGAACAAAGGGGTGTATATATCCTTTCTGATTGATGGTTCTAGCTTCTTGGGATATATTCCTAGAAGTGGAATCACTGGGTCAAATGGGAGTTTCATTTTTAGTTTTTTGAGAAAACTCCATACTGTTCTCCGCAGTGGCTGCACCAATCTGCATTCCCAACAGTAGTGTACCAAGGTTCCTTTTTCTCCGCATCCTCGCCAACATTTGTCGTTTATTGATTTGTTGATGATAGCCATTCTGACAGGTGTGAGATGGAACCACATTGTCATTTTGACTTGCATCTCTCGGATAATTAGTGATTTTGAGCATGTTTTCATAAGTCTCTTGGCCTTCCTTCTGTCTTCTTTTGAAAAGTCTCTATTTAGGTCCATTGCCCATTTCTTGATTGGGTTGTTTATCTTCCTTTTGTTGAGTTGTATGAGTTCCCTGTAAATGTTGGAGATTAAACCTTTATCAGTGATAACATGGCAAATATGTTCTCCCATGTAGTGGTCTTTCTTGTTGTTTTATTGATGGTTTCTTTTGCTGTGCAAAAGCTTTTTATTTTGATGTAGTCCCATTTGTTTATTTTCTCTTTAGGTTCTATTGCCCTAGGAGGAGTATTGGCAAATAAGTTCCTTCGGCACATGTCTGAGATTTTGCTGCCTGTGGATTCCTCTAGTATTTTTATGGTTTCCTATCTTTGTTTAAGTCCTTTATCTACTTTGAGTTTATTTTGGTGTATGATGTAAGTTGGTGGTCTAGTTTCATTTTTTTGCATGTATCTGTCCAATTTTCCTAACACCATTTATTGAAGAAACTGTCTTGACTCCATTTTATGTTCATGCCTCTTTTGTCAAATATTAATTGGGCATTGTGGTTTGGGCTTATTTCTGGGTTCTCTATTCTATTCTATTGATCTATGTGTCTGTTCTTATGCCAGTACCAGGCTGTTTTGAGAACAGTGGCTTTGTAATACAGCTTGATATCTGGTATTGCGATCCCACCTACTTTGTTCTTCTTTCTCATGATTGCTATAGCTATTTGGGGTCTTTTTTAAATTCCAGATGAATTTTTGGAGCGTTTGTTCTAGGTCTGTGAGATATGCCATTGGTATTTTAATTATAGATTGCTTTGGGTAGAATGGACATTTTGATGATGTTGATTCTACCAACCCATGAACATGGTATGTTCTTCCATCTGTTTATATCTTCCTCTGTCTCTTTGTTCAGTGTCCTGTAGTTTTTTGCATATAGGTCTTTTACCTCTTTAGTTAGTTTATTCCTAGGTATTTTAATTTTTTTGAAATTATGGTAAATAGGATTGCTTCTTTAGTCTCTCTTTCTGTAAGTTCACTATTGGTGTATAGAAATGCCATAGATTTCTTGGCATTAATTTTGTATTCTGCTACTTTGCTGAATTCATTTATTAAGTATATTAGTTTTTTTGATGGAGTCTTTAGGGTTTTCTATGTACAGTATTATGTCTCTGCGAATAAGGACAGTATTACTTCTTTTCTAATTTGGATGCCTTTTATTCCTTCTTCTTATCTGATAGCAATGGCTAGTAGTTCCAGTACTATGTAGAACAGGAGTGGTAAGAGTGCACATCCCTGTCTTGTTCCTGTTCTTAGGGGAAAAGGTTTTAGTTTTTGTCCATTGAGTGTGATGCTGGCTATTGGTTTATTGTGTATGGCTTTTATGATGTTGAGGTATGGTCCTTTTATTCGTACCTTGCTGAGAGTTTTCATCAAGAAAGGGTGTTGGATTTTGTCAAATGCTTTTCTGCACCAATTGATATGACTATATGATTTCCCCCCCTCAATTTGTTTATGTGATGTATCATACTTATTGATTTGCAGTTATTGTACCATCCTTGCATCCCTGGGATAAATCCTGCTTGATCATGGTGTATGATCTTTTTGATGTACTACTGGATCCAATTTGCTAGGATTTTGTTGAGGATTTTGGCATCTATATTTATGAAGGATGTTGGCCTGTAATTATCTTTCATTGTGTAGTCTTTATCTGGTTTTGGTGTTAGGATGTTGCTGGCTCCATAGAATGAGTTTGGAAGTGTTCCTTCCTCTTGAATTTTTTGGAATAGTCTAAGGAGGATAGGTTTTAGTTCTTCCTTGAATGTTTGGTATAATTCTCTTGTGAAGCCATCTGGGCCTGGGCTTTTGTTTGCTGGAAGTTTTTTGATGACTGCTTCTATTTCTTTCATAGTTATTGGCCTATTGAGATTTTTAGAATATTCCTGATTGAGTTTTGAAAGTTTTTATTTTTCTAGGAATATGTCCATTTCCTCTAGGTTGTCCAGTTTGTTGGAATAGAGTTGTTCATACTATTTTTTAACTATCTTTTGTATTTTGGTGGGTTCTGTTGTTATTTTGTCTGTATCATTTCTAATTTTGTTTATTTGGGTCTTCTCTCTTTGCTTCTTGGTGAGTCTGGCTAGAGGTTTATCAATCTTGTTTATCCTTTTAAAGAACCAGCTTTTGGTTTCATTGATCTTTTGTCATTATTTTTTCAAATAAAATTTCTAATCCTTGCTGCTTTTCTTGTCCTTCTGACAGCCCTATTATATGTATGTTATTTTGTTTTGCATTGTCCTAAAGCTCCCTTAGGCTCTCCTTCTGTTTTTTAATTTTTTTTCTCTAGTTGCTGTTCAGATTGGGCTTGTTTCTGTACCTGATCTTCCAACTCGCTGATTCAGTCCTCTGCTTCTTTTAGTCTCCTGTTGAAGCCTTCCATGGTGTGTTTTTTTTTTTTTAATATATTTTATTGATTTTTTACAGAGAGGAAGGGAGAGAGATAGAGTTAGAAACATTGACAAGAGAGACATCGATCAGCTGCCTCCTGCACGCCCCCTACTGGGGATGTGCCCACAATCAAGATACATGCCCTTGACTGGAATCAAACCCGGGACCTTTCAGTCCGCAGGCCGACGCTCTATCCACTGAGCCAAACTGGTTTTGGCTCCATGGTGTTTTTGATTGTAGCTATATCATTTTGCATTTCTTTCTGATTTTTGCATAGGTTATTGATTTTCTTGTCAATCCATTGAATGAACTTTATGAACATTACTCTGAATTCTTTTCCTGTTATGTTGCATGCTTCCTTTTCACTTATTTCCTTACTTGGCCATTCCTCCTTTTCTTTCCTCTGGGGATTGCTTTGTTGTCTCTCCATTCTGATGATCACCAGAAAGTTCAGATGGCGAGTGCGGGGGCCTGGACTGTGTGCAGTGGGAGTTTTGCACCTCCCAAGTGTCACTGAAGAGTTCTGATACTGAGATGTGCTGTTGCTGTGGGTTGTTGGGAACCATGCTCACCCTGGGTCAGAGTCACTGGCACTTAGTGTGGCCTCATGTGTAGGCATAGAATCAGGGAAGCTGCCTGTGCCACATTAAAATAGAGAACCCACTGGTGTGTGTCAAAAATCAAAGTCCCCAATTGTGTTTCAGGAATCAAAGGCTCCCTGTTTCCATGCCAAGAATTGAGTATCAGAGTCTCTGTTTTTTGGTGCTTCCTCACACTAAGAATCAGGTCCCTGTGTGCGCATATGCCAAGATTTGGAGTCACTGGCTCTTAGTGTGAATGTACTGGGAATCAGGGATCGAAGGTGCATGTAGTGAGGAACAGAGTCTAGTCACTGGTGGTCATCTCCTCTTGTGTAGAGATTCAGGGTCCCTGATCTGACAGGGAGACTGGGTTGCTCAGACACACTGTGTTGATAGGAGGTCCACTTCTGCCCTGTCGTAAACAGCCTTCTGTGTGCACTTGCCCTGAATCAAAGTCAGGTGGCACTGCCACTTAGTGTGGGTGTGGGGTCTGGTCACATGGGTGTGCACTGTGGAAAACAAATTCCCTGTGACCATATACTTAGGCTCAAATTCAGCACTGCCTTCCTGTGTGGGTACAGGGTTTGGTTGTGGGGAACAAACTCCCCTAGACTGCACATCCAGGTTCAGATTCACCACAGATTCTCTGCTAAGGTGCAGGGTCTGGTCATGGAAAACAAACTCCCCAGGTTTGCACCACCAGGCTTAAATTCAGCACTGTCTCCCTGCGTGGGCATGGGATCTGGTCGCAGAAAACAATCTCCCCTAGGTCATGCAGCTATGCTCACATTCAGGACTGCCTTCCTGCCTGGGCATGGAGGCGAGTTGCGGGAAACAAATTCCCCGAGTTTGCAAGACTGGGCTCACGTTCAGCCCAGTGTCCCTGCCCTGCATGGGCGCGGGATCTGGTCGCAGAAGACCAGCTCCCTAGAGATGAGTGATTAGGCTGGAATTTCACTCAGTCTCCCTGTTTGGGCATGGAGACTATTTGCGGGCAACAAATTTCCTGTGTCTGACACCAAAGCTCAAAGTCAGGCAGAGTCGCCACTGCTTTGTGTGTGCAGAAAGCCTTATTGTGTGGTTGGGGTCTGGTAGTTTCTATGTTGCTGCCCCACAGGTGGTGAGGGAGGGGGATTGACTTTGTGACTCACAGAAATCTGCGGCTGGTGTCTGGAGTCCCGGTGTTCCTGGGTCTGCAGCCATGGTGACAGGTCTACCAGACCAGCTGTAGAATCCTGGTTTGCTTCCGAGACCAAACTTGGTGGTGGCAAGGGTAGGATCCTAGTCCCAAGCAGTTCTGTTCTTCAAGATGGCGTGGTCTCTGTGCCACCGATGTCCTCCCCAGAGTATTTGCGATGGCCGTAGGGTTTTGCTGCCCAAATTGGCAGCCCCCTGGAAGAACTGCAGGGTCTAACTTGGCTTATATTATTAAAAGGAAGAGGAAACCATTCCAAAATGGAGTCTTCTGACTCATGAACAAGATAGATTGCCCCAGTATTCTCCAAGCAATGTATTATAGTTTTCAGTGAGCAGGTCTTTCACATCTGTTATCAAGCTTATTTTGAATTATTTCTTGTTTTGATGCTATTGTAAGTGGCATTATTTTTAATTTGAGTGTTGCATGTATATAGAAATATAATGATCATTTCTCTCCAATTTGATTTATAGACTCAATACAAATGTGATTTAAGTCCTAGCAAAATAATCTGGTCAGAGAAAGACAAATATCACATGATCTCATTTATATGTGGTCTCTAATGAACAAAATAAACTGACAAACAAATAGAACCAGAAGCATGGATATGTGGAACAGATTGACAGCTGTCAGAAGAGAGGTGGTGGTGGGGGACTGGATGAAAGGAAGTGAAGAAATTAGCCAAAGAACATATATGTATAACCCATGGACACTGACACAGTGTGGTGAAGACCAGAAGGAGGGGCCGGGGGCTCAATGGAAGTGGCCAAGGGGGGGAAAATGGGAGACATCTCTAATAGTTTCAGAAAAGAGTCCTCACAGATGTGAGGATATGTGTGTTGTGTGTGTGTGAGATATTGATAAGCTGATTATAAAATTTGCATGAAAACCCTAAGGACCTAGAATAGCCAACATTATTTTAAAAATTAAGAACAAAATTAGAATATCACCTGATTTTAAGACTTATCAATGTATAATAATCAATAAGCTATAGTCATTGTATAAGAATAGATAAATAGATTAATAAAATAATATAGAAATACACATATGTGGCATGCATATATGGACAACTTAATTTTGATTAAGGTAAGAGACAATCTAGTGGAGAAGAATAGTCTTTTCAACAAATGGTGTTGGAATAAATGGTTATCTATCTGTAAAACAAAACAAACTTTAAACCTACCACCCTATGCAAAAATTAACTCAAAATCTCAAAAATAGATCTCAGATCTAAATGTGAATACTTAAACTACAAAATGTCTAGAAGAAACAATAAATAAAATTTGTTGTGACCTTAGGTTAGACAAAGATTTTTTAGATATGATACATAAAATAAAAATTGGTAAATTAGACCTCATCAAAATTTAAAATGTTTCTTCTTCAATGAATACTGTCAAAATATGAAATGATAAGCCACAGGCTGGGAGAAAATATTTACAAAGCATATATCTGATATCCTCAATATGCAAAGAACTTTCAAAACTCAATAATATGAAAATAACTCAATTAAAAATGGGTAACAGATTTAAAACAAATGTCGCAAAGAAACTATATGAATGGCAAATAAACACACAAACAGATGCTTAATATCATTATTCATTAGGGAAATGCAAATTAAAACCATAATGAGATACCACTACATATCTATCAGAATCTCTAAAGTTAAAAAGATTAACTAAGTATTGACCAGGATATAGAGAAACTGAAATTCTCAAACTATGTTGTTGGGAATATACAATGATACAGCTACTTTGGAAAAGTTTGGCAGGTTTTTTATTGTTTTTACAAAGCTATGCATGTACTTACATATTATCCAGCCATTCTATTCTAAGGTATTAGCCTAAGAGAAAAGAAATAATGTCTAGTACAAATACTTTTACATGAATGATTATAGCAGTTTTATTTGTAATAGCTCCAAACTGGAAAAGAGCCAACTATTCTTCAATAGGTGAATGAATAAATGTGGCATATGGAAAGCTACTCAGTAATAAAATGTAAAAATATTGACATATACAACAGCATAGACATATCTCAAAATTACTATGTTAAGTGGAAGAAGTTAGACATAGAGTATATACGGTATGAGTCCATTTTTATAAAACTGAAAATGAAAACTTACTTGTATGGACATAGTAGATCGGTATTGCCTGGAGGTGAGGATAGTTGGGTGGATAGATGACAGATTACAAAAGGCATGCCGAAGTTCTGGGAGTGATGGACTATTAACTATCTTGAATGTGGTAATGGCTTCATGGGTTTATACATATATCAAAATATCACATCATACACATTCTGTCTTTATTGTATGCTTATTACCTCTCGATAAAACAGTTTTAAGAAGGAAAAAAGGAGAGAAAATATTTAAGGAACAAAGATATGGAGATATTTGTAATTTATATGGATTTAAAAAAATACATGCTAGAATTCAACTAAATTAAGTAGATGTTTGGCTGTTTTCAACTACTTTAAAAGAGGTTCATGTGCATAAAAGCTTATGTTATCTTCATGTTACCAAATGGACAGCATGTGCCTAGAGTCCGAATGATTGAGAGGAAGACATCAGGAGACCAGGATTAATTTCTGTTTTCTCCAAATATTCCAGAACTAGTTTGTTTAGGTGGCCATTCTAATTTTGCCACTTGTAAAATGGATAAAATAATACTTAACTCAGTGGATATAGTGAGAAAAGACAGAATAGCTAGTTAGTGCTGTCAGATTGTTTTAAATAGGAATCATTACTATCTATACTAATAAAAGGGTAATATGCTAATTAGCCTGGACATCTTCTAGATGACCTTCCAGATGTCCTTCCGGACAAAGCCATGGTGTCAGGGCCAAGGCAGAGGCAGTTAGGGGTGATGAGGTCAGCAGGGGAGAGCAGTGAGGAAGATCAGGCCAGCAAGCAGGTGAGCGGTTAAGAGCCAGTGGTCCTGGATTGTGAGAAGGATGTCCAACTGCCAGATCAGGCCTAAACGGGCAGTTGGACATCCACCGAGGGGTCCCGGATTGGAGAGGGTGCAGGCTGGGCTGAGGGACTTCCCACCCCCATGCACGAATTTCATGCACTGGGCCTCTAGTCTCTCTATATAAAAGCCTAAATGACCTTTTGCCTGGTAGCTATGACATGCACTGACCACCAGGGGGCAGATGCTCAACACAGGCATGGAAACATGGAACAGACTGATGAATCTCAGAGGGAAGGAGGGAGGGGAGAAGGTTGGAAGAGATTAACCAAAGATCTTATATGCATACTAGATTCATGCACCGGCAGGGTCCCTCAGCCTGGCCTGTGGGGATTGGGCTGAAACCGGAAGTCTGACATCCCCTGAGAAGTCCTGGATTGTGAGAAGGCCTCTAGTTACTATGTATTCCCTTTTCTTGTTTTCTCTGGAGTTTGAGCACTTCCTGGGAATCTCTTGCTGTTTAACTTCAATTGGCATCTTTTTTTTTAAAAAAAATTCTTTATTGTTTAAAGTATTACATATAGTATTACATGTCTCCTTTCCCCGCCCCCATTGACCTCTCCCCAGCACATGTCCTCACCCCTCTAGTGTCTATGTCCACTGGTTATGCTTATATGCATGCATACAAGTCCTTTAGTTAATCTCTTATCCCTACCCCCATTACGCCCTGCCTTCCCTCTGGAAGTTTGACAGTTTGTTTGATGCTTCTCTGTCTCTGGATCTATTTTTGTTCACCAGTTTATATTGTTCATTATATGAGTAAGATCATGAGATATTTGTCTTTTTCTGACTGACTTTTTTTTAGCTTAGCATAATGCTCTCCAGGTCCATCCATGCTCTTGCAAATGGTAAGAGTTCTTTCTTTTTTGCAGCAGCAGCATAGTATTCCATTGTATAGATGTACCACAGTTTTCTAACCCACTCATCTGCTGGCGGGCACTTAGGCTGTTTCCACATCTTAGCTATAGTGAATTGTGCTGCTATGAATATAGGGGTTCATACATCCTTTCTGATTGGTATTTCTGATTTTTTGGGATATATTCTTAGAAATGGGATTACTGGGTCAAATGGGAGTTCCATTTTTAATTTTTTGTCTGCATTCCCACCAGCAGTGCACGAGGGTTCCTTTTTCTCCGCATTCTCAATAGCATTTGTTGATTTGTTGATGATAGCCATCCCGACAGGTGTGAGATGGTACCTCATTGTTGTTTTGATTTGCATCTCTCAGATAATTAGTGACTTTGAGCATGTTTTCATGTGTCTCTTGGCCTTTTGTCTATCCTCTTTTGAAAAGTATCTACTTAGCTCCTTTGCCCATTTTTTTATTGGATTATCTTCCTTTTATTAAGATGTATGAGTTCCCTTCAAATTTTAGAGACTAGGCCCTTATCAAATATGACACTGGCAAATAGTTGGCATCTTTTCCTTTTAAAGCAAAATGCATTGAGCTAGCAGATCTGACTGACTTCTGAAGCCTCTGGCTCTGAAGCCGACAAAACTCTTAACTCCCTTTGGCCCAGAAATGGAAGTTCAGGGGTTTGTCAGCTTTAAGTGCTTAGGGAGTTGTTGTGGCTCCTTGTTCAGCTTGGCCTTGCAGGAGCGGCAAATGAGTGAAGAATGCTGTGAAAGCATTATGGGAGGACTGGAATGCACCCCTTGACATAGAAGTGGAGAAGCAGGCCCCCCAGCCTTCAGGCAGTCCAGAAGTGCTAGGATTTCCCTGGGGTGCCTACTGTGGGCGAGGCATTTTAGCTCTCTATATCAGTGCCAGACACAGAGGCTGCACACTTCTGGAACACTTGAATAGGTCCTTTTGAGAAAAGCATTGAGGTGTCCACAAATAACATTAGCTTGATCACCAAGCAAATCCCTTTATATATGAGCAGACTGGTGGGGAAGGGAGAAGGACACCATGATTGTTGGAGGGTACCATGGAGAGGATGTGACTGCTGGATGACTTGCAACCTAGATGTGGGGTTCCTCATCCCCACCCTTCTTCTTGGAATGTACATTCTGCTTACCGGTCCCACACCGGGAGCCACAGTCCTGTGCCACTTAACGATGTGGGTATGTTCTAAGAAACGCATCCCTGGTGATTTCATCATTGTGTGAACATCATAGAGTGCACTTTCACAAACCTACATGGTATGTGGTGTACTACACACATGGGCTATATGGTATAGCCTATTGCTCCTAGGCCACAAGCCTGTATAGCATGTTACTGCACACACACACACACACACACACACCATGAGATTAAGTCAAGAACAAGAGAAAATGACTTAATCAAGAGATGCAGTAAACACAAGATGAACGCAGCTGCTGCCAGCATAACATGGCATACTGTCCTTTTTAAAAAAGAAATCCTCTCCTAAGAATACGTTTATGGATTTTTTAGAGAAAGCAAGGGAAACAGAGAAACATTTATCAGCTACTTTTCGCCCATGCCCCAACTGGGAGGGAACTGCAACCTGGCTACTGCCCTGGCTGGGAATCGATCCTGTGACCTTTCCGTGTATGGGGCGAGGCTCCAGCAGCTGAGCCACACTGGCCGGGGCGGCGCACTGTCCTACAGCAAACGCTCCTACCACTGGAAGCACAGCGGGCTTGTTCACATCAGCAGCACCGCAAACACGCGAGTAAAACATTTCCTTAGAACTTCACCGCAGCTGGACAGCAGCGCAGCTAGATGTCACGGCGGCTAGACGTCATGCTGTCATGCTGTCATGACGTCATGACGCCACATCACGATCGCTAGACGTCACCAGGTGATTGGCATTTTCCAGCTCCGTTGCAGACTTCGGGGACCACCGTAGGGAATGCAGGCTGCTGTTCACTGAACTGTCGTTATGTGGCATTTCCCTGCTGTATTTCAGGGACAGTCCTGAGAGCGTAAGGTGCTGTTGGGGGACCTTCTGGCCCCGAATATACGGCATGGAACCCAGTTGAGGCTTCGGCATAAACGGAAGATTCCCGTGGGCAGCTGCGGACATGCTCTCCTCTTGCCGCAGCCCCAGATCAAGCTCTCTACGCAGGTCCCCTTGCTCTGCCAACCTGCTGCCTGTCCATCTGGAGTGGTCTGTCCCTCTCTTTGGCTGCTGCCTTGCCCTCCGAGGAAGGAGGCCGATTTCCAGTTTCACCCAGTTACAAACCAGACTCCGGAGATTGCAAGCCAGCAATGACCCTTAGACTTGCGGGGAGGGCGTCCGCCCCCGCCCTTGTGGCCACGGGATGCCAGAGCCGAGTGAGGGGTGCTCCGAGGGGACGACCTGAAGGACGGGGGCCCTGCTTCTCCACGCCTGGCTGGATGCTCCTGGAGCTGCAGGATCAGAAGGTCCATCCCACTGTGGTTACAGCGAAGTCGCGGTAAGGGTTTTTTTGCAGGACAATGATGAGTACTATTTGTCAAGAGCTTGTGGGCCAGGCGCGGGCTGTAACACAAGTTGTGACTCACCTGAGATAAGAACCTTACTTATGTGATGGGCATTATGTTCTTCTTTTTTTAAAAATATATTTTATTGATTTTTTACAGAGAGGAAAGGAGAGGAATAGAGAGTTAGAAACATCGAAGAGAGAGAGACATCGATCAGCTGCCTCCTGCACGCCCCCCACTGGGGATGTGCCCGCAACTGAGATCCATGCCCTTGACCGGAATCGAACCTGGGACCTTTCAGGCCCCAGGCCGACGCTCTATCCACTGAGCCAAACCGGTTTTGGCTTATTTTTATTTTTATTTTATTTTATAGAGATAAGGAAGCTGATACTTGGCGAGGCTGTTCCTTTTGGTGACTAATTCATAGCGTGTGAAGTAGATATTCTGTCCCAGGGTGTGAAGTCCATCCACCTTTGGTTACTGGAAGCTCATAGTAGAAAAGGGAGGAGGAAAAAGACCTGGCTGTCTCCAGGTACAGTGTGTCAGTTACAGTGAAAGTGGTAAGAATGGAAGTGAGGCTAAATGGATAATCCATAATTATTTAAAAAAATAATTTTAATGCCCTTTTTATAGCAGGTGCAGTGGTATTTCTATTTCTATTGTTTTGGAAGAGACACCAACCTTTAAAAAATGTATTGCTAACATTTTAGCTTTTTTTAAACATCCAATTTTTTTCTGGGGTGTTATAAGAACTTTAGATTTCTCCATCACTTCTAGAAAACAGAGAGTGTTTGTTTTTGAACTAAAAGTCATATTACTCTTCATTTTTATAGACTTCAGGGTGTAATCACAAGTACTTGCCAACTTGGTCCTCACAATCAACTGTAATGGGGAGAAGAGGCTATCTGTACCCTGTTTTTACTCGATGAGATACAAGGTGCAAATCAGAGATACATAATGACGCCCTCAAAGTCGCACAGCTGGCCCTAATAGGGTTGAGACTCAATCTTACATCTTCCTTCTCAAAACTTTCCTTGTGATGCCTTTCCGTCTACATGTCTTTTTTATTTACTGAAGAAACGCATTTCAGGTAGCGATTTGTTGGAACTTAAAAGCTGGAAACTGAGGGTGTGTCCCAGTTCTTTCTGAAATTCTACTTAAAAATGATTCTTCATATAAACTATAAATATAAATTGTATGGTTGCCATAGCTAAGAGCTAGGAGGTTTTCCCTCATGTTTAAATTTTTGAATAATTAAGTGAACAGCAGCACGTACATTGTAAATTTCTTAAATTTAATTACACGATACCCCTATATAAGCACTATTGTGAAATGTATGTGTCGTGATTAAAGGGTTTAGTTCTTATAGGGTAATTTTCCCTACTGCTTAAAAGGTCACTAGAAAGAAAAAAGTGACAAATATGCTGTTTTAAGCTTTTTTTTTCGCCACTTTAAAAATGTCACAGTGAGTGAAAGGAGAAAGCTGCCCGATAGCAGATGAATGGGTATTGACAGCTGCGCGGTGTTAAATGCTGCGTGGCAGAAAGATCTAGTGAAGGAAAACAAACTGTACTCACGTTTCCATGTTGCTTTTTATTAAATTTAAGAAAAAAGGCTTTAACTCTGACTTATACCTGAAGTTGATAATGAAAGCGATTTGTTAGACAAATCTATGGTCACACAGAAAAGATAGGTACTTAATATAAGACATTTTAATCATGCACTCAATGTAAAATTATCCTGAACACACATGTGATATTTTACGGTGTCCATATGGTATTGCATATGCAGCTTATAATATACAACTGGTATCTGGATAACATATTATACAGATATAAAGCACACCCTACAAACTTAGAATTCTATGGTTACACACACACATACACACACGTGCACACACACAGAGGCAAAATATTCATGATTTCTCTGTGCTTAATATTCATTTAACTCCTGTGTATTCATACTAGGAAAGGCTCAGGTTACTTTCTGGAGGTGTGTTAGATTTCTTTTGGCTTGAACAACTATTTCCCCAGAAGCCTGGAAAATTCATCATGTTGGAAGGCCAGGTGTTCTCCATTTGCAAATATTATTACCTTGTAGGATTAGGAGAAGGTTTAATTATAAGAAAAGAAAAATAAGCAATGCAGTGGGCAGAACGTCCCACTACGTCCCACTGTCGGGAGTGTCCTATAGGACACGTTGTCTGTGGGCACTCATAATGCAAGGGGGACCTTCTACACTGGAGACCATAGGGGCTCTGCTGGCAGCTTCTGATGCCTGGGCAGGAGGAACCCTGAGGCCAGTACCTTTTGCTCTTTGTTGTTCTCTGACATGACTGTCTTCCTGCAAGCGGGCTAGGTCGATGTTGCTTCTGAAAAACCCTCATTCCCAGGAGAAGCTCATCTTCCACAGTCAATCTTTTTTTCTTTTTTAAAATTTAAATTCTTTATTTTAAGTATTACATGAGTCTCTTTTCCCCCCCATTGACCTCTCCTCAGCCACTTCCACTCCCCAGCCCATGCCCTCACCCCCCTACTGTCTGTGCCCATTGGTTATGCTCATATTTATGCATATAAGTCCTTTGGTTGATTTCTTCCTCCCTTACCCCCCCGCCTTTCTTCATAGGTTGGACAGCCTGTTTGATGCTTCTATGTATTTGGTTCTATTTTTATTCATCAGTTTATGTTGTTCATTATATTCCATAAATGTGTAGATCATGTAATATTTATTTTTCTCTGACTGGCATATTTTGCTTAGCATAATATTCTCCAGGTCCATCCATGCTCTTGCAAATGGTAAGAATTTCTTCTTTTTTTATAGCAGCATAGTATTCCATTGTGTAGATATATCACAGTTTTCTAATTCACTCATCTGTGGATGGGCATTTAGGCTGTTTCCAAATCTTAGCTATTGTAAATTGTGCTGCTATGAACATAGGGGTGCATATATCCTTTCTGAATGGTGTTTCTGATTTTTTTTTTGGTTATATTCCTAGAAGTGGTATTACTGGGTCAAATGGGAGATCCATTTTTAATTTTTTGAGGAAACACCATATTGTTCTCCACAGTGGCTGCACCAGTCTGCATTCCCACCAGCAGTGAAGAAGGTTCCTTTTTTCCCACATCCTTGCCAGCACTTGTCATTTGTTGATTTGTTGATGATAGGTAATCTGAAAGGTGTGAGATGGTTCCTTATTGTCGTTTTGATTTGCATCTCTTGAATAATTAGTGAATTTGAGCATGTTTTCATATATCTCTCTTCCTTCTGTATGTCCTCTTTCAAAAAGTATTTACTTAGGTCCTTTGCCCATTTTTTTTTATTTTAAAAATATATTTTATTGATTTTTACAGAGAGGAAGGGAGAGGGATAGAGAGTTAGAAACATCGAGGAGAGAGAAACATCAATCAGCTGCCTCCAGCACACTCCCCACTGGGTATGTGCCTGCAACCAAGGTACATGCCCTTGACTAGAATTGAACCTGGGACCCTTGAATCTGCAGGCTGACACTCTCTGAGCCAAACCCGTCAGGACCCTTTGCCCATTTGTTGTTTGGATTGTTTATCTTCCTTTTGTTAAGCTTAATGAGTTCTCTATAAATTTTGGATATTAAACCCCTATCAGAGATAACACTGGCAAATATTTCTCCCATGCAGTGGGCTTTCTTGTTGTTTTGTTGATGGTTTCTTTTGCTGTGCAGAAGCTTTTTATTTTGTTTATTTTCTCCTTAGTTTCTGTTGTCCTAGGAGGTGTATTGATAAAGATATTGCTATGACATATGTCTGCTATTTTGTTGCCTAGGGATTCTTCTTACACTCAATCTTTATCACCACAGACAACTGTCTTGTGTCTGTCTCTCCCACTAGCTTGGAGTAGAGACCCATCTTTTTCATTCGTGGATCCTCACCACCTAGTACATTACCTGTCATCTAATAGGTGTTCAATAATTAGAGTTGTATAATTTGCAGTATAATTATTCTACTAACACACATAAATTCTGAAAATTGAATGAATAATTGCAACTTTATCTCTGAAGTGAAATGCCTAAATAATCTAAAGTGGAATACATTTCTGGAGTTCTCTAGTACTGGGTAATTTATTAGACTTTTGTTGCTAAATATCACAGATAGATGAAGTCTGTGTGAAGTTTTCCTGAGTTTTCTCACTTTTAAGACCTTTCTTCTGAAGTAATGCTTTCACATTCTGCTGTCATAGTTTGCTTTGGCAATAATAAGCCCACAATTATATCAAAGATGCTTCTTTTCCCAGTCCCAAATTAAGAAAAAATTACCAAACATCATCTTGGATTACATAGTTATAATTCACAAGGAGATAGTGAATAGTGTTAATGGAAAATACTGAGACTTTAGAGTTAAACATTTTTTAAATTTTGAAAACATCTTTAGGGAGTGTATAACTTAATGCCAAAAATTACACTAATAAAATTATTTTGTTGTATAATTAGAGTATTCTACCAGCACACATAAATTTTGAAAATTAATGCTGTTAGTTTTTATTTTTAAAAATATATCTTGTAATGGATGAATAATAATCACACCTGGAAACAGCTTTATAAATAAAAACATTAACTTGCATGAAATTCTATTCAAAGGTGCTAATGAGTGTCACTACTGCTTAAAAAGAGAAAAGATGATTTTTTTACAACCTCAATATACACTTATGCTTTAACTAAATGTGTTTCTGTTTCACAGCCAACTCTTCTGCAGTTTAAATGGCATGAATGCTTTCTGAGCTATGGTCATTTTTATTATTTCCCATTGTAACCATGCCTTTAGCCTATTACCAAAGAAATCTCTCCCTAGAGTTTATAGGTGTCTTGAGCTGTCTACACATGATACAAAAACAAGAACATGAAAACTAAAACTTTCCACCCATTTCTGCCTACTATTAAAACTTATGTGACGCCAAAATACAGGAATTCATTTTTTCTCACCGAATTGACTAGTTTTTCAAATAAAATTAAACAAATAAATACTCTATAATTTAGCTCCCTATTGACAAAATTGTAAGGCTGATCATGATTTTAAATCATCTCATCTGTGGTTTCCCATCCCAAGTTATACTGAAGACTTGTAGATCACCACACTCATTTGCCTCATTCTCAAGGACACTTTATTTAGCTTTTGTCCCTTTAAAGATTATCTCTTCTAGTTCTTCTGAGGGAAAAAGTAAATGTATTTCTGAATTGGCTAAAATATTAATATTGTTTAGTGTTCACCTTCCATTTCTGAACCAGGAAGGCCATGTTTATTTTCAAGTGGAATAGCAAAAATAATTATTTTTTCCCTCTTCTTCCAGCAGGATTCAAAGGAATAGCAATATGGTTAATTATTTTTTTCCTCTTCATCCAGCAGGATCCTCACAACTTTTCTCTTTAAATGTTATTTTCTCTCTGTCTCTCCTGGAATGGTCTGTAGAGAAATTAGATAGCTGTAAAAAAAATATCTGCCCACATCCCATTCAGCTGATCTTGCCAATGGAATGACTGAAAACACATCTCTTGCTAAACAAGGATTAAGTATTTTAAGTCTATGGTAGAAGAAGAGGCTTCTGTGACCCCATCAAAGTTCCTGTGTTATTGAGTTGAGCCAAAGAGAATGTATTTTGGTATCTAGGGTTTGGCTTGGGGTTGGGAGAAGCACATTAGAAGATAGGGGTGGTTGTTCTCTCAGAACATATCACTTAATCTGAGGAAATTTGGGGAGAGTAGACTATAATTCTGTAAATTAGAGTTTGGCTGAAATACTGGGATCAATATTCCTTTCTGATAAAATTACCAAGGGACTGCTAATGATCCCAAGAGGTCTGATGAAGAGCCAGACTTATGGAGCATTTATAAGTTACAAAATCTCTGACTGCATAAAACCAATAAGCGAAGCATTCTTTATTTAATTGGCTTTGCTTGCCAATCATAAGGGCCATTTAGATTGACTGTATAGTCAGTAGATTTTATCGGGAATAGGTTGGCATATATCAGATTGACCTTTTCCACTCTGTTGTCGTTAAGTATGTGGACACAGTGGCATCGGAGTGAATTTCATTTGTTTAGTTGGATTTTCTATGTGGCTTACATGACCTCTGTGAACAAGTTGAGCACTTTTGGGAGTCACAGGAACTCTATATAATCAGAAAACTATATGGCTTATGGAGGCTATAACTTAATGTTAGGGAATAGCTGACATTGGAGAATAATTTAGGTGCTAAGAAAAGTTAGTACATCAGATAAGAATTTACTAGACAGTTCCCTGGAGGTCTGAAGAGTTAATGTAACTTCTGAAGCCGTCTAGGTTACTCTCAGAGCAGCTTAGCATGTGCGGAAGAGAGCTCAGTGAACCACCATGATTTTTTATAGTACCTGGGCTCACCTTTAAATCTCTTTGGATTTCTTTCATTTCTAATTTGAAATTTATAAAATGAGAGCTTCTTGGTAGCATTTTTGATTGCACCACCACCTTTGAAATCCCTTTATATTTTTTTTTCCTCCTTGCATGCAACCCAGACCAGGCCCCGGGCTGGGGAGGAGCCTGCAATCGAAGTACGTGCCCTTGACCAGAATCAAGCTCAGGACCCTTTGTCTGCAGGCTGACATTCTATCCACTGAGCCAAACCAGCTAGGGCTCCAGTCCATATTTTAATACCATATATACATTATATATATACTACATACATAATACTATCTATTTTTATAATACATAGGTATAATACACATCAAAACTCATAATAATGTTTGCTTCTGGGAAGAAAAGGAGGAGAATTATACTGGGAAGAAGATTATAGGAACCTTCAACTTTATATGTAGAGTTTTATTTCTCTTAAAATTGATGTGAGGCAAGTGTGACAAAATATTAGCATTTTAAAAAACTTATAGTAGATACAGTAAGGGCTTATTTTATATTATTTTGCCCTTTCCTGAATTTTAAAGAAACTGTCTAAAATCACCTTTCTTGATGTTTCATTCATGCTGAACTCCTTCTAACCAAGTACTTTTTTATTTAACTTTTAAAATTCTTGGCATTTTTTTTCTTCTTTAAAACCAGAAAATTACTTTGGCTTTGTTTAAAGAATGATGAAAATCGTATTTTGAGCTGGGTTGCAAAATCCGTGCTAATGCATGAAGGCATTTATTTTTTAAACATTAGTTTCAGTCTGTCCCTCAGCCTGTCACATCTTTCTTCAGGGGTTTCTCATAGTCTTCAGACTACTCCATCTGCTCTTCTAAAAGGAGAACATCGAATCAGTTCGTTAGACATGACACAATTAGATCTCAGATGTTCAGTTGCCTGACCACTTGTAAAAACATATTCCAGAAATTAGGAATAGACCAAAGAACTCTGACATTTTCTAAGGCTTTTATTTAGCCTTGAGCTAGTGAAACTTGTTCATATTTCTATCCAACTTCTTCTTCTGGGGAACAGGAATAAATTTTGCTCATAGTCATTCTCCACACATAGCACTACCACTTGCTATTCATCTATGGTTATTCCTGGTCTCACTTCCTTCCACAACCATATCAAAATGACAGCTAAATAATAAAACAATCATCACTGAGAATCACCTGGACATTAGCTAAACAGAATTCCTATAACTAAAGACGTAAAGAAGAAGCCATCTCAAGATTAGTTAGGAGGGGTAGAGATGCAGACTGGGCAGGTTTCACACTCATGTGTGGTGGTTAAGAAACAATAGCACTTCTAGGAATATATCCCAAGAAAACAGAAACACCAGTCAGAAAGGATATATGTACCCCTGTGTTCATAGCAGCACAATTTACAATAGCTAAGATTTGGAAACATCCTAAATGCCCATCAGCAGATGAGTGGATTAGAAAACTGTGGCACATCTACACAGTGGATTATGATGCTGCTATAAAAAAGAAGGAATTGTTATCATTTGCAGCAGCATGGAGGGACCTGGAGAGCATTATGCTAAGTGAAATAAGTCAGGCACATGATCTCATTTATGGATAATAAAGAACATTGTAACCTGATGAATAAAATAAGATACAGATGCAGAGAAGCATCAAACAGACTGTCAAATTACAGTGGGAAGACTGGGGAGTGTTGGGGGTGGGGGAAGATAAGAGATCAACTGAAGGACTTGTATGCATGCATATAAGCATAACCAATGGACACAAGACACTGGGAGGTGGGTGGGTGGGATGAGGGCATGTGCCAGGGAGGCTGGGGGAAGGCCAA